>JAJAGP010002576.1:0-107974 GCA_025084515.1 Ancistrus triradiatus
GGAGGGACCTGATGAATGACCTGCAGAGAGCTGGGACCAAAGAAACAAGGCTACCATCAGTAACACACTACGCCGAGAGGGACTCAGATCCTGCAGTGCCCCCTGCTTAAGCCAGTACATGTCCAGGCCCATCTGAAGTTTGCCAGAGAGCATATGGATGATCCAGAAGAGGACTGGGAGAATATCATGTGGTCAGATGAAACCAAAATAGAACTTTTTGGTAAAAACTCAACTGGAGGAAGAAGAATGCTGAGTTGCATCCCAAGAACACCATACCTACTGTGAATCATGGGGGTGGAAACATCATGCTTTGGGGCTGTTTTTCTGCAGAGGGGACAGGACGACTGATCCGTGTTAAGGGAAGAATGAACGGGGCCATGGATCGTGAGATTTTAAGCCAAAACCTCCTTCCATCAGTGGGAACATTGAAGATGGAATGTGGCTGGGTCTTCCAGCATGACAAAGATCCCAAACACACTGCTTAAATACTTTTTTGCCCCACTGTACTTTATTTTGTACCTCACATTAAGGCTTTGGTCAGAACAGCTTTATTCTATCTCCGAAATATTGCTCGTCTTTGCCCTTGTTCTCCATAATAGTGGTTGCTCAGGTGGATTTGACCCCCAATGCGTGGTTCGTTTCACTAGGATGATTGCTCTGTATCATGCTCTGTATGCTGGACTGTGGTAGCCTAGCAGTTAAGGTACTGGACTATGGACAAGAGGGTCCAGGGTTCAAATTCCACCTTTAAAAAGCTGCCACTGTTGGGTTCTTGAGCAAAACCCTTAACCAACAACTGCTTGGGCATCTGCTAAATGAACCGTGTTCAGGCACGCTTGAAGAGGTGGGCTCAGAAAACCGCACACAGCATAATCTGCCTTCGTAAAAATCCTATATGCGCAGCACTAGAAGCTTAAAATCAGTGCATTGCAAAATCAGTCCATTAATTATAATGTGTTTTAGAGGACTGAGTGTCAGCACACCCAAAATGAAACCAAAACAACAGGTACAAAGTATCTACAACCATGAAGTCCGCTGTGCTGTGGGAGTGCGTCTTTAAAGTATTGTGATGAAAGCATGCCAGTGTGGGAGTAGGGAGCAACCGGGCTCAGTGTGAATACTTCCTATCATAGAAAAAATTTCGATTTAAAATTTGTCGATTTGTAAGACCTTCCTAAATACTGACATGCCTTTATCATATTTCATTGCATACTGAGCCTAAAATATATATTTTTACATAATTCTCATCACAATCTCTATATGTGGACATTTATTCTTTATCTTCAATGTGTTCACCCAAAACAATCTTTTAACCGAGTGATACGACACACACATACTGTAGGAAAGCACACACCTACACACTGAATGATAAATGAATGAGCCAGTGCGAGTTCTAATGAACCTGTGGAGCTAATTGCTTCCAGCAGTGACTGGCTCAAATGTAAATGAACTGATCAGACGAGGGGAAAAGGGAGAAAGAGAATAAATAGATACTTAAGAGAGGGTGAATCGATAGCCACCAAGGCTACAACTCCCAATGGAGCATCAATCATGATGACCATTCCCGCTACTAAATCCCCCTTCCTCAGCACACACACATAATCACTCTCTTAATACTCAATGAATCTAACAGCAGACACGGGGTGATACATGCATTCATGTTAGGTTAAATGGAAATTCAGATAGGATTTTAAATAGTCTGGGTTTCAGCTGTCAGGAGGGAAAAAATGTTGTCTGGAGGATCATTCTGGACTGAAGTGCCATTAGGGTCTAGTTTCCTGAAAAGCAGCACCTTTTTATTTCATTCTTTTTTTTAGCATGGTTGATCAGGCACCTCTCATTTTTTTTGCCTCTGTATTTTAACACACCTGAGTCAGCTTAATCATTTCTAACTGAGATTAGATTTGTGAGAACAACACAAACATCTCATGATGAAGGGAGCTGTTAGAAGGTTTTAGCCTATAAACACAGAATGGTATGATTTATAGACAAACTTTAGGTAATGATTTTTAGAAGATTATAGAGGAACGTGATGAAAGAACATTTCCATGGCCATGAAACTAAAGGAACAAAATTAGGGGAAACTGCTGACTTGGATGGAATGAGGATCTAGAGTTAATATTGGACACCCAGTTGGGTGCAACAGCCTGTATATAGAGAATAGTTAGAGAAACATTTGGTGGCATGGTGGTCCCATGGTTAGTCGCCTCACAGCTGTGGAGACCCAGACCATAGTCCAGGACAGGCCACTGCCTGTGTGGAGTTTGTATGTTCTCCCCATGTGTGCATTTCCTCCAGGTACTCCAGTTTCCTCCCACATTTCAAAGACATGCGTTGGCATGCGAGTGAGTTGGGGTGTCTGTGTTGGTTCCCTCCTTATGCCCTGTGCTACTGGTTAGGCCCTTAGGTCTTGCAAACCTGAGTTTGAGTAAGTGGGTATGGAAAGTGAGTGTGTGAGGGAATGAGAAAAGGCTGTCTATATTAGTCCTGCCCATCATTTCAGGTGACGTACTGAAGGTGCTGTACTATTGACTTGTACAGCACCTGTACTACTGGAGAGAATTTACAGACCTGTATTTTATCATCTTATGACCATACTATTGTTTTCTGCCTAATTAATGAAGAATATAGTTTTTGTTCCGATACATGCAGTATCCTGTGTAACCTCTTTTTTAATCATCGCACATTGGTATGTGGGTCGTGTCTCTCCCACGCCCACCAGTATGGTCCCTGAGTAGTGTATTTTCATGCTTGGATTTTCTCCATGATGCTTCACATGTCCTCCTGTAAAAGTTGACATTGGTCCCTGTCTGATGAGCCTTTCTGCTGAGGTTAGCTGCATTTTATGAGGCTGTTTTCCATTCACCAACATTTAAACCTTTAAATAACTGCACATTCTTTAAAGCAAAGGTAGGGGGGTTGAATCCTGGAACCTAGATTGCTGTTCAAAGACAGTGTTGCCATTCCTTATTATTATTCAGTGCATTATTATTTACACAGTAATCAGATATGTGAATAATAAAATTGAATCGACTATAATTGTAATCAGTCACTAATTAGATTTACTTAGCATGACTACAGGTACTGCAGTTTAGTTTTCAGTATTGGAGATCTGTTTCACAAAATTTGAAATCAAGTAGGTTATAATTAAAAAAGATTGTATCCACTGAGGGGCAACCTGAGTATCTAACTCTACTCTCTATGAAGCTGTACTTTAATCCAGCATGTTGTGTATTTGTGCTTTTGGGTCACTTCATTGGTGAATTAATTGTTGGGTGTTGTTAATAGTACACAATGCCAAAAAACATGCAGTAAAGAATCTATAATGCACTTGAAGTACCCTTGTGTGTTTAAGGTGGTAGTAACTTCAGGCTCCTGCAGATGGCGTTGCACGAGGATGATCGGGCTATAAATACCTGTGGGGTGTGTGACGGGATTCATAGATTGAGATTTGTCTGGTGAGTATAGTATATACTTTTTGCAGACCTCTAAAAGTACAGTGAGGAGTTTGACATGCTACTTATCTAGAACAAAACAGCAGCTGTAAAATTCCAGCAATCTAATTAATATTAGTTTCTCAGTGTCTGATAACAGCCCTGTTTTGATTTATGATATCACAGTGTGCTGTATGTTAATCCGTGGTGTTCCACCAGGGCTTATTTACTTTGTTACTACTGAACATGAGACGGAAGGTTTTTTTTTTTTTTTTACTGGTGCACAGTAATGGTGGTAAATGACAAAATAGAGGGTGCAAATACTTTAATGTTTGTGAACATGGAAGCAATGACAAGAAGCTTGGTCAGAAACAAAACTGTAAGCAGTTACATCTATACATCAACTCCCCTGGTCAGCTTGCATGGTTTGTTCATCATCAAAAAATAAATGTAAGCATCACAGGAGATGCATAGTTTAGCTATAAGACTGTGTACCAGAACTTCCAGCACTACCAAGCTGTGACTGTTTGGCCTTTGAGCAAGAATCTCAAATCTCAGCCCTCAGTTGGTTGGATGGTACTTTGAAATATTGTAAGTAGAAGGTCTTTGGGGTCATTTTTCTGAGGTTGTATTAGGATATTGTTTCGATGCAAAGTCAAACCTGATGAAAACAAATACAGTACTCCCAAATTGGGCAAACATGCATTTGTTTAGAAATTGCTTTTCAGGTGGGTGTAGATGAAGCACTGCGGATCCCTCTGCCTCTGGAAAGCATTATTCTTTCCTTCTCAGGACAAATGAACTGTCAGCGTTTAATGATAGATATTTGCATTGTGATACAGATTGTGTCCTTGGCCCTAAACATAAGATATAGATCCATTAATAATGAATTCAGATGAAGTGTTCCCTTTTTTCCAGCCTCGCTGTCGTAACATCTTAATAGATGTATGCACCCGTCACCGGTGGCTGTGGAGCGCTAGAATGCAGACACAGGAAGGCACCATCTATCATAGGAGCTCACTTTATCCTGTGTTAGTTTATCCAGTTTTCTGATACCTCAGTGGAGGGGTTTTATGGGTCTCGTGTTCTAGTCTCTACTGTACTTGCATCTGTCTTTAGGATTCTCATACAATTCTGCCTGGTGGTGCAGTGGTTAAGGTACTGGACTGTGGACCAGAAGGACAAGGGTTCAAATCCAATTTCTGCCAAGCTTCCACTGTTGGGCCATGGAGCAGCGCCCTTAAGATACAATTCTCGGATTGTAAGTCTCTCTCAAAAAGGGTATCTGCTAAAAGACTATGTAAATGAATATGCATGTTTGAGAGGGTTGTTGAGCTGGAGTTGAGGCAGATACGGCTAAAATGTATGCAAGTGAGGTCCTAAGGCAGTAAGAGCTCATTCGTGTACATTCATGTCATTTAACAGATGCTCTTATCCAGAACCCCAATACTATATTAGTAACTCATGTCCCTAAAACACACCTAGTGGTGATTCATACACATGAGCATGGGTTGTGACTGCTTTGTATGTTTCATAAACTATTGAGATAATTAATGCTCAAATCACGTACTTAGACAAAATTATTTGTTTGTTTTATAGCCATGGGGATTCAAATCTGATTATGATTTACTACATTGGATATTTACTGATGCTTGATATGTATTAAAGATAACTTTAAAAGACATTCCTATTAAAATAGATGCTTTCCTACCAAGTTTCTTTACCAAAAACTTTAGCAATAACTATGAACACTCTGGGGTATTTGCGCTCGTGTTGTAACACAGATGTTCTTCCCTCTTAACAGTGAGGCTCTTTTAGCACCACTGTCCTAATTGTTCTGGTAACGGCCGTCACAATAACTTTAAGTAGCCTGGGCTGTGTTGTAGACCTGAGCTTGGCCCTGAAAACCGGTCTTAAGTGCAGTGAAGGATGTCTATATGGTCCATCAGAGACTGGGGTCTACAGACGTTTGTTTGGTTTAGTAAACGACGGGAGACCATCTTCAGGGTCAATGTGTGGCTATAACTTTGACTGTGGCTGTTTACTTAGTATTGTCTCCTCAGTTTAGTGACCTACTGAGGAATCTTCTAGTAGCTCTCCAAAGATACCCAATAGAGACACACTTGTTTTCCATCTGGACTCAAGAAACTATTAGGCTTCACGATTAACCCTTCTCGATCCCAGTCATAGTTGGTACCATGTAAACAATTCTTTCAGAAGCCAGTGTGATAGTCATTAACCATTAAGTGACTGTGGTGGCAGAGGTTAAGATACTGGACTATTGACCAGACCAGCAATTCTAAGCTCAGCTGTATTTGCTTGGATTGTAGCTTGTAAGGCTATATCAGTTGTAAGTCACTCTGGATAGGAGTATCTGCTAAATGCTTAGAGGTAATCGAAGGGTTTAGTGATTTTATTGGATCTCATAAAAATGGCAAAAGTAAGTAATCACTAACCCAAACTCAAGCGCTAATAATAATTCATAATCCGTCCATGCAAAGTCATTTAAAACTGTTCAGGCTTTTATTGAGTGATTCATAAAACACTAGGTGTCTGCTGGCTCTGGTATCCATAAAGCATAGCCATATTGGTTGGAAAATTAATAAAATTGTTACAGGTTATCAAAAATATTCTATATAATGGTATTGACATGAATCTATAGTAGGTTTTGAAAACCAGGTTGATCCAGTTTCAGTTCTGGGATAAACCATTGTGGTAAGCTAAAACGAACACTGCCTTTGATAAAGCAGAGTGCTTCTAAGATGGCACAGAACATGATTTTAGTTATTATCGGAAATGAATCAATGTCACCACACAAGGACACACACTGATACGTTGTTGGCTTATCTCTGTCATTGCCATCTTTGCTTCTCAATTAATTTTCAAAAAAAAAAAAAAAGCTAAAATAGAGATCTAAAAATTGCCATGCCATTTGGGAGAATTTTGATTAACATAATGAAAAAACAGCCTGTATCAGTTTATCTTTGAGTCATCGAGAGAGCGAGCAGCCCGAGGACGCGTTCAACCTCGGCTGCTGCTGCTAGCAGCTCAGATTTAGCCTCCGTCTCAGAGTTCTCTGGGTATTTATGGAAAAACATTGGGCTTTATGAGCTGCATGCTTAATGAGCGCCTGAGAGGTATGAGAGCTGCAGATGAAGCCATATATCTGCCTAAAAGGAGACGATTCGGAGACGGCAGCAGCATTTTAACCACATATTACACGCCATCTGGCATGGTGCTTCATCTACCCACTGAGACCTGAGCAGCACTCTGAGAGACGGAGATTTTATTACCAGGTGATGTGCAGGTTAATGACAGACATGATCGTTTAAGAAAAGATTATTAAAAAATACAACCTCTGGAACCGCTCTGAATTAGAGTGATTCTTTGTGGAGTCTGATTATATAAATATGAGACATGTTTACTTAGAAATTAACATAACCTCTGTAGGGAACTCATTGAAATGTGTAAAATTTCAGTGCATAAATCATCACAAAAATAGCTTGTGGATGTTTTTGTGACTACAAATGACTAGAAATACTGTAAGAATCAGGTCACATGTATACTATATAAAATTTACAGCAGCGGCCAAAAGTCTGAAGTTTGTTTCCATTTTCCTTTTTATCTGGAGTTTAATGTTTATTATTACAAATCATATAGATAGCATAACAATTTGAGTGATACGGTGGCTCGGTGGGTAGCACTGTCACCTCACAGCAAGAAGGTTCTAGGTTCGATCCCAGGTGGAGTGGTCTGGGTTCTTTCTGTGTGGAGTTTGCATGTTCTCCCCGTGTCTGTGTGGGTTTACTCCTGGTGCTCCTTGTCATCCAGCAATATTCCAAAAGGAACATGTTACTGAATGCTCAACCTTCTCTGTCTTAAGGCCCCAATAAATGCTTGATGGTGTTTACATCAGGTGACTGTAGGTCAGGCGATCTTTAATTAGTTGTTGCAAAGCTTTGACGCATGATTTGGGACATTAAATTTGTAAAGGAAAACATGAAATTTGAGAAAAAACTAGACTGGAATTATTTAAATACTGATGCCAGGTAGATTTGGGCTGAGAAGAGCCTGTTAGCCACATCATCCTACATAGCTCCCCTCTGACCTGTTTTATCTTTATCTTTACTCTTTAGCCCTTCTTCCTGGTCACCTCCTTGTCATCTCTAACCTCTTTGGTTTGTTCCTGGTCCGTAGTAACATTGCCCCCATTAGCATCTGTGTTAGCATAGCATATGTGTGTTAGCATTCCTTGTTTGTCAAAGTGTACCTATGTCTATTTGTGTTAATCACAAATATATTTACATTTACAGCATTTAGCAGACGCCCTTATCCAAATCGATTTACAATTGATACAGTCTTACAATCCAAGCAATTGTGGATTAGGGGCCTTGCTCAAGCACCCAACAGTGGCAGCTTGGCAGAAGTGGGATTTGAACCCTGGACCGTCTGGCCCATAGTCCAGTACCTTACCTGCTAAGCTACCACATACTTGCACTTATGTTTTGTATGTATTGTATATAAAAAAAAAAAACATTCTATTTGTATGTATCAATGTTACCACATAACACAATAGAATCAGTAATTTTTAAACACCTTTTTGCTATCACTTTGTCACTGCTGGACCCTGTGAAGGACCCGGAGTAATGAGCTGTATTTGAAATGGTCCCATAGTTACAATACCCTACATTCTACTTACTTCATAAAGTACTATTAGTAACTGGTAAGGGTGATAACAGATTCAGTGCCTTCAAATCTGGGACACCATGGTGGTGAGACAGCATCTTAGACTGCTGTGCCACCTGAGCACCTCGTCATCCATCATGTTATGGACTATATAGTGACCTGGAAGTAGGTTGAGTTATTACTGATTAAAGACAGATTGATTAATGTTATGATATATCAATCTACTTATTATTGATTGTTGTTATTATTGTTATTCACAACTTTGTACTTTATCATAACTTTGAACTTTCTGTGGGATGTAATACATATCTTAAATACATATGTTGATCCTGATACACTAATCTGCCTCACCTGAGGGCACCTGCATTACCTGCTGCGCTAAATCTTCTCACCTGAACACCCAGAGACATCAAGATCTGCTGCAGTAAATACAAACTGAACATCGTCCATCTTCTGCACAATACTGCTTGATTTTCCTTATATTCAGATTAACTCTGTGATCTGGTCTCACCCAGAGGATAATGTGTTGAGGCTGCCTAGCTGAGGTCTGGACTAAAATGCATTATACAGTGCTGTGGAAAAATCTTAGGCCAACATTAGATTTGTTGTTTTAGCAATGGTATAACGACCATATATAACATACTGCCGACGATTGGATCCAAATATTTCTTTTTCACTGATCTTCATACCAGTCTTTGTGAGCTTTAGCAGATCTTAGCTTTTTCACCCAGTTCCCCTTCCGAAAAAGTGGTTTCCTGGCTGCTACCCTTCCAAAAAGGCCATTGGTGATCAACCTTCTTCAGACTGTAGAAGGATCAACTTGGCATCCCGATGAAGCTGCCAGATGCTGCTGTTGCTCAAGTGCAAGGGGAGCACACGCTTTTTCCACTGTAGCCAATAGAAGGTGTTTATTTTTCAAAAATGTTAATACTGCATACAATTTTCTTGTATTTTCTGGTTGTATTCTAATAGAGTCTAAAGAGAGTGAGAATATTTATATATGGACATTGTCCCATTGCTAAAAAATAATATCTAATCTAATGGTGGTCAAAGACTTTTGCACAGTACTATATATAATAAGATTAAATGTAATTGAATTTGAATTTGATTATGCCGGTTCTTAAGTACTTATTAGTCACGTGCAGAACTGCAGAACTGATGTGCAATCCAAACAACAGATATCACCTTACCAGAGGTGGGATATGAATCCTTTATGGGGTCACCATAACCACCAGGGCAACCAGCACTTGAACATAGTCTGTCTGCCTTCCACCTCTTCAGGGGTGACACTATTAACCTTATTTAAATTGCCTAAGTCTGTATGTTTTTAATGTATTTTACTGTCTATAGCAGTGCAAATACAGTGTGTCTGTGTGTTTATGTGAGGGTAAGACAGAGTGAGAACTCTGTACCCTTTTCTGGTCAGGTGTCATGACTCATTATATTTAGAGCCAATTTGCATAATTCAAGAGGCATCAAATTAGATTTGCATAATGTATTTGATTACACCTGTTATTAACTGTGAGTGACATTGATTTAGCAAATGGGCTGCTTTAAGGTTAATAGTGCCTGTCACCTTCCACTACTGAGTGTCAGTGTATTGATGCTGTTTTAAACTATCTCTGCCCTCTCTTAATCTCCCTGCCTGCCCTACACCTCGGGACATGGGGGGCAAAGAACGAAGGGTAATTGGGTTACAAAGAAATTAAACGTTCGTTACTCTGAATTAAATAGAAAACGTGGATTTAGGGTGGGTTTCATATTAAGGGCTGATTAATTTAAATAAATGGCTTAAAGTGCTGATTTCTCCTCCGAAACACCGGTTTTATATTATCATAACTGCATCCATGTAGGGTATTAGGCATAAGTTTGGGCACCCCCACTCAAAGTAGGTTGTGATGAGCTTCTAAATGAGAAGAAGTTAACCTTTATGAGGAATGGATGATTACTAAAACATATTGGGAAACTTTGACATTATATTTGAATGATGAAATGAACGATAGGCCCCTTTTTCATGCTTTTGCAAGATCTCAGAACTTAACTGACTTGTTAATGTTTCATGATTCAGTTTATTACACCAGCACAGGTCTTTAGGGTGAGGACACACCTTTAAATTCATCGGAACTTAATCATTTTTAAAACAGGATAATGATATAAAAGCCTATATATATAGTATAGTAGTCATGTTTTAGGCAGGTGGAAGAAAACCAGATTATCTGAAGTTAGACCCAGATTATACAAGAAGAACATACCAAACTCCACACACACTAAACAAAGGTCAGGATCAAACCCAGGTCTGAGCAGAACAATTACTACCTGCAGCACTACTATTCCCGCAATCATTTCTGGTCTGTTTCTGATATACTTCTGATACAAGCAGTGCATTCTGGTTAACCCATTTAATTCTGATGCACACAATCATTACAGACACAGTCACAGGATCAGGCAGGGGGATATTATGTGTCCTTGGCTAATTAAATGTAAAGTTACTCTAACGTAAACTAATCTACAGCAGCGTTGCACGTCACACCAACACAACTTTAAACAGGATTACTTCTTTGCAGTCTAATAATCTTTACACAAAGACACACAACAGCAGACACAGAGGATTTAGCAGGCTAGAAAAAACAGTATTGATACAACGCACATCACCCTCATCAGGACCTTTCAGTGTTATTAGCCACTTTATTAGCCAAAGACATTCCATTCGGGAAATGGATATGGCCGGAGTTAGCACTTACAAGCCTGGAAAGCCACATTAATCCGTAGTAATTACCCCAGAGGAGAGCAAATCAAAACGAACTAATGTTCAGTGTGATCATCAATTTCCCCCGGAATGCCCTACATTTTCATCCAGGAAGCCCCCATTCCAGTTACTGCTGCCCAACGACTCCAACTTCAGCTATAAATTAGCATGTCCTTGGCTAACAAAACATCTCAGCGACACATTACAGCAAATTAGGCTATTAACATTGAAAAGAGCATTTACGCAGAGGATCAATAAGGCTCCTCCTTGAGGAAAGACCCCGCAGTGTCCTTAAAGCATTAGACAGAGATTCTGATCTGCTCATCATTTATCATATGCAGATGGGACAATAATTGGCATACCCACCTAAATCCGTAGTTACACCAGCACAGGTCTGCGGTGAGGAAACACCTTTAAATTCATCAGAGCTTATGCATGATTAAAACAGGATAGTCAAATAAAAGCCTTTTAGTATTCTTTAAATACACTTGCTTTTTGCAAGCTTAGTTTAGTCTTATATTATACGATATATGTCATATTGATGGCGGCACGGTTGCCTCTCAGCTCCAGCGTCCAAGGTTCGATCTTGACTCTGGACTTCCTCACACAGTCCATTGACATATCTGTTGAGGTTAATTGGTGTTTCTAAAGGCCCATGAGTGTGTATGTGCCATACGATAGATTGGCACCCTGTCTGTGTGTATATATATATATATATATATATATATATATATATATATATATATATATATATATAGACAAAAAAGGAGTCACCTGTGACCAAAACAAACATTATAGCTTCATATTTCAGCCACAATTTCCTGAGAATTTCCTGTAGACTGGGATTTTTGCCACTGGTAGTCCTGTATGACCATACGCTTCAAAACACCTAAAAATTGAGCTAATTCCTTCACACTATGGCCTTAGGTATGCCCAAATATGATCACTCCTTTTTGCCAATCATGAACACCTGCTTTGTGACTCACTTTCCAGACACTGAACAAGACATTTACTGCACTGTACCACCTCTTCTCAATCTATGAATCCCGTTACACACCTCGCAGATAATTAGTCCGATCATCCTCATGTAAAGCCATCTGCAGGAGCCTGAAGTTACTACTACCTTAAACACAAGGTGACTCATATCTAACATACAGGGTCTGGGGTTTGGTTTGGTATGTTCTCCTTTTGCACTCGAACTGCCTGGACTCCACAAGTTTGTGTAAAAACAGATGGTCCAGCGTGATTACATAATATTCCAAAGAGCACCTTTTGATGTGACTTAATAATTGGCTTTCTCTTAGTTCCCCCATTAATGCTCGATGAGGTTTAGGTGAAATGACTGTGGAGGAAAGTATATGATGGTCAGAGTCACTCAGATTGCTGTGCTGAAACGGTCTCAGACTTTTGGGCTCCACTGTAGAGCACACATTTCTACAAATGTTAATGCTACTGATTCTGTGTACACTGATTCTGTGTACACTTGTTGGCTTTCCCTGTGTGTATCTGTGAAAGACCTTGATATGATTATTGGTGCTAATCTCTCGTTTGATTAGATAACATTAGCAGGATAAAATAAACTGCACTTGAACTGAAAAGAGAAATTTTGCGGTGTTGAGGATCTACTATTGTTTCGTCTCAAGACTTAATTGTTGATGTTAGAGTAAAGTATTTTAAAGATGTTATTTTTAGGGTTTATTTACATAGTCTACACTTAGAAATGGATTGGAAAGGAACTCACATATTGCTAATTTGCTTACTTTGACATTTCGCTTTATTGGGGGAAGAATTTAACTTTTTGCCTTACTTTTGTATGTTTTTGAATACTATTATATATTTGCTTGTTAGTGTTATTCAAGTGGTTTTTGTTTGCACTACCCCTAAGACGTTTGCTACTCATTATTACATACATACTGCATATGTTTGTCACACACAATATAATGCTACACTCATGTTTACTTTTCACAAGAGGAAGTTTAAAATAATCTTTTCATTATGTCCCCGTGCAGCACTCTTTTCACTTCACTGTGTTGTTGAATCGGAATAAATGTTGGACGGCGCCTCCCCCTTCCCCCGTGTTCACCCCAATAATGGCCCTAAATGGAAATAAAATGACTCTTCCCTTTTCATTAGTTGTTATGCTAAAGCGCTAACCTCAGAGTGACCGCAGTGTGAGGACGGGGCCGGGGGTCTGCTGGGGGTCTGCCAGGGTCTGGCTGCAGCTGAATGAGGCAGGGGCTGAGCCTTCTGTTCTCCATATGGCTGCATTGTCTTGGTAATGTAGCACACTTCTGGCCTGACTGCTACCGAATTCACTGCTGCTGCAGTTCACACACAGACACACACACACACACACACACACACACACACACATATATACACACAGTGTCTTTATATTATTGCTTGGATTTCCCATTGACGCAATGATTACTGTAGCTGATAAATCCTACCTACACCTACACGAAGTCTCAACTTCAGAAACCTAAAACATATCTTTTGGCTCTTCTGGTTTTTCAGGAAAAAAAAGTCCTTGCACTTTTAGTGAAAAAGCAGCTTTCCTCCTGACAACCATCTAAATGTCCCTTCAAGGTAAAAAAAAATGTCAGATCTTCCTATCCTTGCAGGGACATTTGGTTCCCACAATGATATATAAACTTCAAATTTCTAAAGGTAGCCCATTACTCAGGACATGGAAGGGGTCGCTGTTTTGACAATACCAATTATGGCTGGAATGCATTGCTATGGCCGGAACTCAACCCTGGGTCACAGGTTAGTGAATTACCACTGTGCCCGCCAAGCACCTGTGCAGAAATGTTTTCTTCAAAATTTGTTCCTGCAGAGGTTGTCTCTTTATTTGGAGTCCATAAAATAGGGAATTATATATTACAGCTCCAGAGAGCCTGGTATTTACATTTATGTCATTTAGCAGACGTCCTTATCCAGAGTGACTTACAATCGATACAGTCTTACAATCCAAGCAATTGTAGGTTTAGGTTTCTTGCTCATGGAATGGCAGCTTGGCAGAGATGGGCTTTGAACCTTGGACCTACTGGTCCAGTGTCCAGTACCTTAACCGCTAGGCTACCACAGTCCCCAGTTGAACATGTGTGGAGTTTGCTGTTCTCCATGTGTCCTGTGTCTCCATGGTTTCCTCCCACATTCCAAAGACATGTTAGGTAAAGTGGCATCTATAAAGTGTACCAGAAGTCAGTGCTTAGCCACACTTACCGCAAAACCGATCACCACATACATGCGCCACTCAGGGTTCCTATATGCTGTGAACAGACCCTACCCAGAAGTAGGTATGCCTTGTATATGAATGTGCCCCATGCTGGATGGGCTCCTTGTTAGTCCAGGCACCTCTGGGACTGTGGTGGCTTAGTGTTTAAGGATTGTGGACTAAAGACCGTGGTTAAGTATTATTGACCAGAAAACCCAGAGTTGAAATGCCACCCTTGCCAAGCTGAGACCGCTGGGTCTTTGAGCAAGGCCAGTAACAAACAATTGCTTGGATTATAAGATTGTATCAGTTCTAAGTCACTCTGGATAGTCGCCTCCCATGACCTTGGATCAAGTGAGTATGGAAAGTGAATGAGTGAGTGAGTGATGAACAAAAATCCCAAACCTAAGATGTTTGGACAAAGTAAAGAAACATTTTAAAGATGTAACTGTTAGGGCAACAGAGCTGCCAACGTTCCATTAATGGGGTACCTGAACCAGCTCTAAAGATCAAAAATTGATGAAGTAATTAACATACAGACGAAGACATTTCTATCAACAAATAAGACACATTAAAATAATTAAGACAGAAAAAATCCACCAAAGAGAGTTTTTAGGGAAGAAAAGAACTGATCACCTTACTTTTTCCCTATTTTTTTCTGTCACCTTTTCCTAACTTGTCCTGTCTCACTCCTGCTCTGTCTCCATACTTGCATTCTTCTCTCTCTCTCTCTCTCTCTCTCTCTCTCTCTCTCTCTCTGTCTCTGTGTCTCTCTCTCTCTCTCTGGGTTGTGTGCCCAGTGAACGCTGGAGATAGTTTAGAGCCGTCTCAGGCCGGTGTGTCTCCACTCCTGCGGTCCCGCAGTAGTTCAAGGTCACCTGGTCAATGAATATGAAGGCTCTTCCTATTACAACTCTGTCAAAGACAAATAACAAAGTGTTGCTAAATGAAATGCTACATTGCACCATTTTGTGGAGGACAAGGGACATTTTCAGCATGGCTGCCCGCGCACTCGCCTCACGGCCGTCCCCTGGTGAAACCACTTTGTTTGAACCTAAGGAGTGAGAATTGACAAAGCAAGCTGGGAGCATTTGTTTCATCTGCTAAGCCAAAGATTGAAAATGATTTCCCAACGCCCGTCTGAGGATCCTGTGAAAGGGGTCATCAATTATTTCCTGCCTGCCCGCTGCCGGTGTGTGCAGGCTGTTTTTACTGAGCACGGCTTTCTGCCTGAGCGGCTGCTGAGCCACTCTCTTAGCCGCGCGATATTGATGGAGAAAAAGGCCAAAGTAAACAGAGTCCTAAAGTCCGCGGGCACTTTCTTATTTTTTCTGGGATTTTTTTTCCTTCTCTTTGTTGTTCTCCAGATAGGAGGTTCTACTGTCTATGACATCATTGATTATTAAATCAGGTCATGTTATGTAAGTGCTGTCTGCATATCCAGTCTGATTTTTCTACACCTGAGATATGAACACATTTTGCAGACCTGTTAGTGAAAAGCACAGTCTAAATGTATGACACGTGGTACGTTAGCTGTGCTTATGCCATATTATATCCTTGGATTATTATAGTTTTACGCAACATTCACCTTTCCAGGTGAAAGATTCATAATGGGACAAAAGCTATGCCAATAAGGGGAAAAACTGGGCTGGCATTTTACAGGAACATTCAGTTCTTGACAGTTCAGAAAAGGGTCACAGTTACTGCTCAAGTATATTCATTTATTCAGTCATATTTCATGTTGCTCCAGCAGTCCCACCAGTCATAGACTTGTATTCTTATTTGGACTACTTTTAAATTTATTTTTAATGTTAAGTGACAGAAATCAAAACTGTTTTGTATTCTGCACAGAGCACCTGATTTTTTTCCTATTTTAACCACATCTGTCCTGATCAGGATTACACGAATATATATACACTCACCAATCACTTTATTAGGTCCTTGTTTCTACACTCACTGTCCATTACCAGTTCTACTACCCAAATAGAAGCACTTTGTAGTTCTAATTACAGTCTGTAGTCCATCTGTTTCTCTGCATACATGTAGTCTCCTTTTCTCTGTTCTCTAATGGTCAGGACCCCCACAGGACCAGCACAGATCAGGTATTATTTGGGTGGAGGATCATTCTCAGAACTGCACTGACACTGATGTGGTATTGGTGTCTTAGCGTTGTGCTGGTATGAGTTGATCGGACACAGCAGTGCTGCTGGAGTTCACTCACATCTACCATATCGCTCCACCTTATAGATGTAAGTCAGAGACAGTAGCTCATCTGCTGTTGAACAGTTTGTGTTAGTCATCTTCTAATCCTTCATCAGCGTTCACAGGATTGCTGGTGGCTGGATATTTTTGGTAGGTGAGCTATTTTCAGTCCAGCAGGGATACTGAGGTGTTTAGAAACTCCAGCAGCACTGCTGTGTCTGATCCAGTGATACACACACAGCACGACAATTGTTATTACATGATTTGTAGTGAAATACACTGGATTTAATTAGAGAATCGTGCAAAATGAAAGTGGTTTCACTACTTTGATCCCCGGTGAATACGATATACAAATAAAAGATTAATAATAACCCAAATCTTTATTATTATAAGCTTTATTTTATAAATTTCATTTACAAAACTAACAAAACAGCAGAGCATTAGAGCATCGTACACCAGCAAAACACACACACCCTGCAACTTAGAGTAACCAATTCAGGACATCTACTGTCATATTATCTGGGAGGTAGGCAGAGGTGTATAGGGAGAACATGCCAAACATTAGTAGGAACTCATTAGTACACCTGAGGCTCATGAGCTGTGAGGAGGATCAATGCCGAATGCCACCTCTGACCCACCTGATGTATATTATTAAACATCCATAGGTAGCTGGGATTAAATACGCCATTAATATCCAAACATACAAGCATTACATTTCTACTGAAATATAATTTCACGAAAGCCCGGTATCAGTGTGCCATGGATTGACTACCGAAAATGGCCGTGAAGCCCCAGTCATAGATCCAGCCATTGCGATCTTTAATCTTCGCTCTATATAAACATGGGCGTATCCTAAGCTTTTAATAGTAGCACAGGTTAATTCTGATTTTGCTGAACCGGCGGAGACTCAGCTGTAAGCAAACCCTCCGCTTTTTGTGAAAATTGCCTTTTAAATTGGCTTTTTAAAGCCGTGAGCAGTAGGCTAATGTCTGGAGGCCCAGACTCAGCCCGAGCCTGTCAGTGATTTATGGTGCGGGTCAGCAGTAAATTGACTCGTATGCAAGGAATGCAAATGGAAGCTGGCCCGTTTGATGGAGAAGCTCATTCCCAGGCTTAAATGTTCTAAATTAGCCGTGCTAACTCACACACCAGAATCTAAACAGACATTTTTCTTGCTCTTAAACCCGCCGGCCCCTCCCTCAGTCCACCCTAAGCTACGTCTGAATCATAAGTCAATTTATTACACAAACAACGATATCACTCTAGATTTCCGAGGATCAACGGGTTTGACGAAGAGGCTTCATTTTGCGAAATAAACTTATGAAATGAGCTCTGCACCAGAGCAAGTGTGCAAATTGATTGAGGCAGGGAGCACCGAGAAAAGGCAGTGATTCATTTCATACGGAAAAAGAGCCACAATAAAGGGATGCAGAACAAGTCTGCGGATTCACATTTATCCTTTGGCCAACCAGCTTGCTGTTTACAGAGTCTTGTGAGTCTGACACTTTGCCTGCACACTTCATCTCCTCCTATTCAAGACTACACACATTAGATCTGTAATGGTATGATAATATAATGTTTGTCCAGTTCATTAAGCCCCAACTATTCCCGCTCACACTCTCTGATTAGCCAAATGGAGCACATTGTTGAAAGGGACAAATATTGCCTGTATGGTTCCTGCATTTGGAGCATTCAGTAAAATCTCTGACGTCAGTCTCATCATGCGCTGCATTAAACCAAAGCCTAATGCTTCTCAATGCACATGCAATTATTCGGGAACTGAGTAATACTCTACAGTGCCCAATGACAATAACAAGGCAAATGGATCAAAACACCACGTTTAATGTTTTATACTTTTTGCTCAGTTGCCCGTGTAAGGTTTGGTGCTAAGAACTGCTTAATAACCCACTAATTATCAGTTACATTGGCAGGTATCTACCATGACACATTATTTCCAGAAACAAAGCAATTCCAAGTTTATTTTTACAACGTTATTGACTTTTAACACTGCGGTGTCAATGCAGTCAAAAGTCAATACAGATTATGACTGGAGAGTTGTATTAGCAAGTCATTAAGATTTATTTTGAAGCAAAGATACGATGTGTTGGCCAAAATGCCAAATCTAGGACAAAAAATGGAAAATATGTTTACCGTTTAAAAACAAGCTTCAGTTGAGACACACTAGTCCCGGTATCTGTGTCCACGTTTTATCCCAGAGGCTAGTGGGTTTGCCAGAGGGGACAAAAAGCTCAAAGCCCCAGTTCCCTGTGGACCATCATTAAATGTTATTCCATCAAATGTACAGACAGTTTACAAGCTGCTCAATTTGTAATGCTTTCGTCTTTGCCCTAGAGATACACTTGTCTGTTTATAGATCTTTGAGGTCTTTTAAAATAGTCGACAGCGGCTCTTTCATTAACGTTATCTATTCAGAGTGAGAGTCCGAGAGCAAGTGGAGGAAAGGGACAATATGCAGGCATACAAGTGTTACTGAGGGGCATGAGTGAATTTTAATCTGATTTATTTCATGATTTGTGATTCAAAATGTTAGACTCTAATTTGACTTTTTCAGATAAAACACAAAAAGTTTGTTTGTTAATACACATTCATCATAATTTCACATTCACCAACCAGCAAATTTGGCTTAACTTCCACATTAAGAAAGAAAATTCAAACAGACTGTAACACACAGTCCCATTAGGTGGTGTAACTACCCATAGGGAGTGCTAGTGCAACAACATCAGGGCCAGAGAGGAAACTGGGCTTAATATGAAGTCCAACATACTCCAGTGCAGTCACTTTTCTCCTTGGAGTTTGGAATAAAAAATAGGATTACTTTATAGGACGGTATTGTTTTAAAGGGTTTGAGAGAGCAAGAGAGAGATAGAATATTAAATACTGTAGAAGTAATAATAATAATAATAATAATAATAATAATAATAATAATTTTTATTGTTATTACTGCTACTTCTTCTACTGTAATTTATTTATTTATTTATTCTTCATATTTTCACCCTGCTTTTAATTATTATTATTATTAGTAGTAGTAGTATCATTATTATTATTATTATTATTATTACTACTTCTACTGTAATTTATTTTTTATTCTTTTCTTCATGTTTTCACCCTTCTTTTAATTATTATTATTATTATTATTATTATTATTATTATTATTATTATTATTATTATTTATTATTTATTATTATTATCATTGTTATTATTTATATTAT
Source organism: Ancistrus triradiatus (assembly GCA_025084515.1). Lineage (NCBI taxonomy): Eukaryota > Metazoa > Chordata > Actinopteri > Siluriformes > Loricariidae > Ancistrus > Ancistrus triradiatus. The sequence goes on from JAJAGP010002576.1 coordinate 19,519, forward strand.
TATTACTACTTCTACTGTAATTTATTTTTTTATTCTTTCCTTCATGTTTTCACTCCTGCTTTTAATTATTATTATTATTACTATTATTATTCTTATCATTATTATTATTATTATTATTATTTTATTAACTACTCTTTCTACTGTAATTTATTTTTTATTCTTTTCTTCATGTTTTCACCCTGCTTTAATTATAATTATTTATTATTATTATTATTTATTATTATTATTAACTACTTCTACTGTAATTTTATTTTTTATTCTTTTCTTCATGTTTTCACCCTGCTTTTAATTATTATTATTATTTATTACTTATTATTAATTATTACTACTTCTACTTGTAATTTTATTTTTTATTCTTTTCTCCTTCATGTTTTCATTCACCCTTCTTTTTTATTATTATTATATTATTATTATGATTATTATTATTATTACTAATACTTCTACTGTAATTTATTTTTTATGCTTTTTCGTCATGTTTTCAGTCGACCCTGCTTTTAATTACGTATTATTATTACTATTTATTATTATTATCATTATTATTATTATTATTATTATTATTATTATTACTACTTCTACTGTAATTTATTTTTTATTCTTTTCTTCATGTTTTCACCCTGCTTTTAATTATTATTATTAATAATAATAATAATAATAATAATAATAATAATAATAATAATAATATTTTTTATTGTAATTACTACTACTACTTCTACTGTAATTTATTTATTTATTTATTTATTCTTCATGTTTTCACCCTGCTTTTAATTATTATTATTATTATTATTATTATTATTATTATTATTACTACTACTACTACTTCTACTGTAATTTATTTATTTATGTATTCTTCATGTTTTCACCCTGCTTTTAATTATTATTATTATTATTATTATTATTATTATTATTATTATTATTATTATTATTACTACTACTACTACTACTAGTACTGTATTTTATTTATTTATTCTTATCTTCATGTGTTCACCCTGCTTTTAATAGCCAGGGTTGGGGCATGGTGCATATCCTGGAGATTACCGGGCACAGGCGTATTGCAGGGTGCCAGAGGTGGCTGTTGCATTGCTGGGGGATGATCCCCTAACATCTGACCCAGCTGGAAGACACTGCTAGGACAGCATATTTTACTGCTCTGACTAAGCACAGTCTATTATTATTATTATTTATTTTCTTTTAGAGTGACACAGCAGTGGAGTAGTTAGTGCAGGTCCACAAATCCCTTGTTTCCTCCTACATTCCACAGCCACATTTATCACTTTTCCCGGTCAGGGATACAGGAGAGCCCAGCACCTATCCAGCACCTGGCAGTCACTGATATATCAACAGTTTAACACCACATGGGCCTGAAACGCATTATCATTTTCAAATTCTGTAATACTGTTTCCTTCCTTTTAAAATGTACTGTACCATATCATTTATGACATGTCTTACTAATTGATCAGCAATAACTAGAGAAAGAAATGCAAAAGAGTGAATTGGTTTTGAATTTGTACAATTAATTGTAGTAAACTGAAAAACAAACTATCCTGCGGCAAATATGGCTTTGCTACTGATGTCCGAGTATGGATGCTGCACATTTGATGACAATGTGGCATTGCCTTCTTTTTCTGTTCCTTTAACTACTCAGCCATGGTTCTGTGGGTTCCAGATCACAAGGACGGACGCTGAATAATGTCTTCCTCCTCTTTTACAGAAGGCCATGCTTGATTGATTATAGAATGGCTTTGCCATCATTGCAGAGACAGTGGCTTTTGTCCAAATCTGCACAAAAGAAGGTCTAGCAAACAGAGGTGCAGCTAATGTTCTAGCCTTGCTGAGCGTTCTGCTAATGTGCTTGCAAAATCATACAAACATGCATAACTCCGTCTGTATGGAAAGGTAGACAACAAAAACGAATCATGCCTCCAGATTTATTAACACAATATATTAAGCATGACTACATTTTGAGACAACTGGCATCTCTAAAGTATCCCAGTATGAAGGAATGAATGGCTGAGTGTGTGTATGTGTGCAGGTGACCTGAGATGGATTTTTGTTGGAAACAAATACTCACTCTGGCCTTTGTGGGGTTTGCATGTTCTCCCTGTGTCCACATGGGTTTACTCTGGGTGCTCCGGCTTTCTCAAACGTTCCAAAGACATGCATTAGGTTAAATGGTCGCTCTAAATTGATGTTACATAAATTCATAAATAATATACATATATGAATAAAAGATGCACTGGTCCCTGTAAAACATGAACAGTAGAACCAGATCTGAGTCTGTATTTGCATATGCATTGATAACAGGGAGTCTCAGAACACATCAGCTCATGGAAAACAATAACAAATATTATTTTGAGAAGCATTTTCCATGCTCTGAGGCACACACTCGCTCATATATTAACATAAGCCTTTATGTCATGGCCAGGATGTTGCCAAACACTTTGCCATACTGAAATGCGGTTCTATTGGGAACTGGAGCCTGAGGCTGATGAAGATACACTTTGATTTCTCACAAAGAGAGAAAGAGAGAGGGGGGAGCTGTAAAATGATTTGAATGATCCTGTATTTAAGCAGCCTGTCAGTGCTATGCCACTAAAAGCAGCGCTGGAGGGAAGCTGCAGTCCAGTGGGAACGTTTGAACTCTGTTCCTCCCAATTTAAACAGAACAATCATGAACTTCTCCTGACAGAGAGCCTCAAAGACTGCCGATATTGGTGCAAATGCGATTATGGAATCAGATCTCTTTGTCTAACTCAAGTTTGATTCAGAGTGTAGACAATAAAGGAAGGTTTAATGTAAAATGTGACGTCGGTCCATCAAGACATTCTGTCAGTTATTTAGTCCTGTTCTAATAAATCAATCTGGGTGTCCTTCAACGGCTCTTTGGTCTTGGCCATGGTTGAGTTTGGAGTCTGACTGTTTGAGGCTGTGGACAGGTGTCTTTTATACAGGTAATGAGGTCAAATAGGTGCCATTAATACAGGTAACCAGTGGAGGACATAAGAGCTTCTTAAAGAAGAAGTTATAGGTCTGTGCGAGCCAGAAATCTTGCTTGTTTGTGGGTGACCAAATACTTATTTTCCACCATAATTTACAATGTTTTTTTTATCCTCCAATGTGATTTCCTGCATTTTTTTTCTCATTTTGTCTCTCAAGTGTACCTATGATGAAAATTACAGACCTCTCTCATCTTTCTAAGTAGGAGAACTTGCACCATCAGTGGCTGACCAAATACTTTTTGCCCCACTCTAATAGCTATAGGAAATGTTTCACAAACTTGAATTTCCATGGCACGATTGAAAATCAGGGGAAGGTGAAGCCCTTTCCTAAACCAACTCCCCCACCACAACACTGTACATGTACACAATAATATAAATAAATAATGTTCAGTAAGCAGTCCAATATTATAAGTCCAATATATAATTTAGTCAAATAAATTAAAATGTATAAGTCTAATAAAGAGCTAATAAAACCTATAAATGTACAAACACCCTCAGGACCCTGATGTCAGGTTGGACCCCCACTTTCTTGGTAAACATAAAAAATATAAAGCCATACAAATGTTAATAAACTCCACTTCTGCACAATTGTCATTAACCAACATGGACCCTCATCATGGTTGGGTAATAATAATAATATCCCAAAAATAAGTTGCGTTGTTTGGGCTATTTAGCAGCATGTTTCCTGGGGTTGGGGGCAACATTAGCACTAAGTGCGTGTTAGCGACAGAGATTGGCCTAAGTATCTTCTCAGTGTGAGTCCAGTCTTCAGTCTTTAATTCATGTCTGAATAAAAAGCACCCCTGCCAGGATCATAACAGCATGATTAGGTTCAGCTTATACCAGCTTTCAGACCTCTGTCCACCAGCTTCCTGCTGCAACAGAGACTCTTCAGCACACACACACACTGATGTGGAGGATGTTCTTTTATTCTGTATTTATTTTAATTTTCCGCTCTCTGAAACAAAATGGGTCCAAACAAATGATTACGTGGTGGAAAAACCAAGTCTCTGTGCGTTGTTGTTGTGGTGCATAAGCGTAGCTCGGTCATATAACGTTGGTGTATGGCTAGTTTGGTTGTGTATAAAAATTGTTACAAATTTTTTACTATTTTTGTAGACAGATATGAGCAAGCCTACTTTGATTAATCAAATAGGTTATGACTGGGGCACCAGTCCATGGCAGGTCAGGTCCAAGTCAAATATTTATTTCTGTAACGCTTTTTACAATGGAGCATTGTATCAAAGCAGCGTTGCAATTTTCTGTTATGTTCTATTATCGAGTTCCCCAAACTGAGCAAGCCTAGGGCGACAGTGACAAGGAAAAACTCCCTAAACGTTATAAGGAAGAAACCTTGGGAAGACCAAGACTCAAAAATGGACCAACCTCCTTGGGCACCTTAGATGTTATATGTAAGAATGAAACTAAGCATCCAATTAATACATTTATAGTAATAGTTTAAATAAAAATAACAGAGAATGTATGTAAAGAAAATATAATAATTAAAATAAAATATAATATGTACAGTCAACCGGAGGATGGAGGGAGATCCTGCCCTCTGATGTGGGACCAGGTCTAGGTAGGAGTGCTATAGCAGCACCGTGGGATGATCCCACTGATCACATTTCATGATGCATGAAGCGTCTGGCTGCATCTAGCTTCTCAGACTGCTGCATCACCTTAGTGCCTTATCTAACTTTATTTATGTTTTTCCATGGACTGGATTTTCTCTACCTTCAGCACTGCATGTTGATTTCTGGTGCGATCTTTGCATTAGCCCAGTCTGACATCACAGCAACAGTATGAAATTGTATCCATTTATAGGCTTATTGTGGGTTGATAAACAGAAGTACTTGAGATATGTATGAAGGGTGGTTACACATATCGTAGATTCACTTCACTGTATAGCCAAAAATTTGTGGACAACCAAAAAACCCATGATGTTAGACCACTAACCCTGGCCATTAGGATTCATCTCAAAGATGACTGATTGAGTTCATGGGCCAGCCAGCCAGGTTCTCCAGCAAAACATTTCTTTATGGACTTTGTTTAGGAGGGCAGAGCAGAAAGTTGGATTTAAGTTGGACCTGTTAGAGCTGGAAACCTACAAAGCGTCCATACTGAGAGTCAGTGAGGTGTTCAGGACAACTCTTTCTGCTGCTGCTGATTGTCTGTGGAGATTCTGTATGGTTCGTGCTTTGACCATGTTATCAGTGAGTCTGGCTGAAATCATTTGGAAATCATTAATTGGAAGGCTACATAGTTATACAATGTGTCCATATCAGTGTACTCTGGATTATAAATACACTTTCATATACAGTATATGGACTTTAGACATGCATTAGTACAGTACTTTGCTATTGTTCTTGAGTTTTGTGTTTCTGATCAAAATGAGTTTGTACAGATCTTTGTTGGGAACCATGGAGTTAATGACACAAGTGTACAGTGATTGGTCCAGATGCAAGCACCTGTGTTGAGCTCAACCGCCATGTTTAAATATACAGCGCAGATCTTTGTGCTTAAAATAAAAAATAAACAAGCAGACAAATGGACCGACAGTCAAGTTCAGTCTTTACTGATGAGCTTCTAATTCTGTCATTATTTGGGAGCCCTGACTTTTATAGAGTACACTGCAAACTGGGTTAAGGGTCTTGCTCAAGGGCCCAACAGTGGCAGAAGTGGGATTTTAGCTCTGGAGCTTCTGGTCCACAGTCCAGTATTTTAACTGCTAAGCCACAACAGGAAAAATCTATAAAAGGAACCTAACAGAAGAGGAAAAAAAAGCTATAATTGGTTTATTTTTGCCAACAAAGATGCACGATGAATCATTTTTATTCTTTTGTTCTGTGTGTGTGGGCTCCCAGGGACACTCATAGGGGGGGCTCTAAAGAAAAAAGGGTTGGGAACCACTGGGCTAAGGTTTGGCTGAACATCAGAAATCCAGGCAGTTCACAAATCGTTCCTTGCAGCTGTATTTTCCCTGCGATTTGCGATCCATTTCCAGTTGATTAGTAACAGATTGCACGAGACAGACGTGACGGAGCACGAATAAGCAGGATAGTAATGGGTTATAAGACTAAACATCAGAAGTAAACAAATCATCCGAGGCTCGTGTAGGAGCGCTTATTTACAGCGATCATTTAATAAGCCCGGTGAAAGTGCTTACTGTAGAAATGAAGCTCCTGACTTCGGGGCCCACTTTCTTTTTCTCAGCCGTGTATTTATTTACTTTGCCGCGCTGTAAGGATGCGTCTCATGGCCTGCTGCACGCGCTCAGATAAATTGATCTGTGTCGGATCACCTGCGGCTCCGTGGCGTGGATGGAGAGAGAGGGACGAGAGAGGCTCACAGTCACATCAATAAACCTGTACTGTATACATTCGGCGAGGTGTTCAGTCAGTCGAGAAGGTCTGAACACCGTGCCGAGGCCCCAAAGCAGCGGCGAAATTGTTCAGTCACTCGGCCCTGACTGACAAAATGGGGTGCAAATGTTAAGTACAGCTCGAAGTAAAGAATGAGGGCATTAGAGGAGGCTGTTAGACTAAAATCCAATAGAAAAGAAAACACCATCAGCGCCACAGCTGAACACACACGGCCACACTGTGAAATGTAAAACTTGATAGAAGTTTCTGTAATGGAGGAGATTAAAAGTTATTTCCGTACAGTTATCTTATTCTCGGGAAACATTTAGATCCTGTACCCATTTGAACTGTTAATCATTTCTAAAGCGATTCTTCACATTCACACTGTGAGCAGTGTTTCAGTTCTAAACATATGGACCGACTACCATTTGTCCTTTTCAGTCTCCCGAGTTATTAATACGAGCTTGATGAGACACCAGCCGATGCCGTAAAGAGTTTCTTAATGGCAGTGATGGCCTTTAAAAGCACATCGAGGGACTTTTTTCATCTGATTTGCCACTGCTCAGCAGCGCTTTCCTTCTTAATGAATTTTTAATACCCTTAATGACAGCAGAAGAATGATGTAATTAAGGAGGCCAAGTAAGGGAAAAAGCGCTGACCAACACTCTTTCTGGAGAATTTCCTAATAGCGCTTTCATTAAACGATCAAATTATGTTAATAAAAAGATTGTCTTCAAAGGATCGCACTTTCTCCGTCTTCAGGTTAAAAGTTAATGGCAGACTGAAGAGACTTTAGGGGTCTAACTATATCTATGAGCACAAAGTAGGAACACTGAGATACAATAGCAATACAAATCTTTTGGACTGCTTGATTTTTGAGCACCGTTTCATTTTCCATTCACTCACACAGTCCTGGTGATCCTATGTTTATGGGGACATAATTCTGCACCATTCTTTTAGTTGCCTTCATTTACATTTACAGCATTTAGCAGACGCCCTTACCCAGAGCGACTTACAATTGGTACAGTCTTACAATCCAAGCAATTGTGGGTTAAGGGCCTTGCTCAAGGACCCAACAGTGGCAGTTTGGCAGAAGTGGGATTTGAACCCTGGAGTTTCTGGTCCATAGTCCAGTAACTTACCCGCTAGGCTACCACAGTCCCCCAGATCCCCCAGAAAGTCCACTCTCATTGTGGGGACTTTCCACTTCCATTTCCATTGGGACTGTGGTGACCTAATAGTTAAGGTACTGGACTTTGGACGAGAAAGTCCAGGGATCAAATCCTATCTCTGCCACGCTGCCACTGTTGGGTCCTTGAGTAATGCCCCTAACCCACAACTGCTTGGATTATAAGACTGTATCAACTGTAAGTCGCTCTGGATAAGGGCGTTTGCTAAATTACATAAATCATTGAACTTTGTTCTATCATTTAAAACCTATTATAATGGTTATTTTAAAATGTAGATTTATTCAAGTCATTCCAGTTCCAGTTCACACACCCATTGTTCCTCAGATATTTGTATTTTGAACTAAACTGTACAAATTAACTTTACACTTTTGGGCTTTCAAAGTGGATGGTCCTCTATTGATACTTGGTCTTCTCAGCAAACTTTGTGATTTTTTTTGCCTATCCTCTGTCACTCTAGACTGCTCATGAGAGCTTATGGAGCTCTGTTAAGTTGTTTTGAGATAATGTTCTATTGTAAAATGTGGTAGAACGTTTCAGGGAAAAACACAAAGAACCACTTTCCAGATAAAAACCGTATGACTTACATGTATTTGATATGCAGTATACAGCGTTAAAACTAAAAAATAAATAGCTTTTAGTTTTAAGAATTGTCTTTAAATGCCAAATAACATGTTAAGTAAGGTCTGAAACCTTACAAGAACAATAGTGTCATATGAAAGCGGTTGACTATCAAAAACCCAAATCCTGTATTGAGAACCAGTTGCATTACATATGTGAATAAATATCTAAAATGAACAAGAAAAAGCAAGCTGTATATTTTATTTCTTGGCACGAGGAGAGCAAGTCGCTTTTGGCAAAGTGTATTTTCATACTCCGTAAAAGAGCAGCACTCATGATATCGATTAAAAAAGGGAAGACACGTCCCTTGGCAGCAAAAGGAATGGGGAATGATTAATGTCCTTCTCAGTGAAAGAAATTATATGGAATAAATTAAACTACAAGAGCAGCAAATTGAAAAATAAGGATGCAAATGAAGTTTGAATGCTTAATTTTGTATAAAGAAAAATAGCCAATTAGACCCCAAAATGGTGAGGCATTGGCTGAGAAACACAGTATTAGCTGTAATGACCACAGCTTTGAGTTCTCTAGTTCAGGAATTTAACTGTCAGGAATGATTTGACTCCAGGGGCCTGAGAAACAAAAAAAACACCACCAGGGCTACAGAACAAAAAGAAACCGAGCGAGTTTCTCACAATTAAGAATTGACAGAGAATCTGAACATTTTGTGAGCAAAACCTGAATCTGATTGTTCAAAATCAGGATTAAATATTTGATTATTTTTTAAGTTACACAAGACTGAAACAGACCATTAGAAGTGATTGTAGCCTGTGTAAATGATGAATAAACGTTTAGTAACATTTGCTAACATTGTGAATGGATAATTGATTCTGTTAAGCCCAGTTCTGAAGCTGGATGTACATGTATTTAGCATTAAACCCCTGTTTATGAATAAGTGACCTTACTATGTCAGATGGCCCTTGTTACGTTTTTCTTGGCACTCTGTTTCACCTGTGTATTGACAGCTGATTTCCACTTCGTAAATGGAAGGCCTTTAAGCTGGCCTGTCTGACGTGTCAATGTGCATCTCGTGTTCGGCTGAACTTATCTCAGGGTGCTTTGAGCTTTGAACTTTATACTTTGCAAATCATATTTCATGTTGTTGAGCTTCACATTTCTCATTTTCTCTAAGGCAAGTTCTGCTCATATTCCTCTTTCTGCCTGTTTTCATACCACAAGACCATGTTTCTGCATCTTCCATTTGATTTCTCATTGTTTTCTGTCCTTTTCCCCCTTACTCTATAGCCTGTGTACTGCCTCCATTACAGAGTTTGGTCTTTATAAAACTTTTTCCAGTCAGAAGCCTCTCAGATGTAGAATTGATGATTTGACTTCAGGCATTTATCAAAAGTGAATTCATTTTGTGAGAATGGTCTGGTGCATGATACCTTTCATAACACAAGAGGTAATTTGTAATAATTCATTATGATTCATGATGATGTCTGGTGAACTGAAGGTTATTTGTCTTTCCTCTCACTAAAAAGGTCAGACTATTTAAACAGAAGCTGTGCAGTGTGTTATACTGCGGTCTGATGTGTCTTCAATGAACACGCAATTAATTTATCAGATTTCTGGTTTCCTCACAAATTCCAAAGGTGGGTTTTAGGTTAACTGGTCTCTTTCTGTCAGTGTGTCTGACTAGTATTGTTATTTTAACTTTGCTTCTGTCATAAATAGCCATTGAAGGTGATGTGATATTAATGCATTAAATAAACAATACAAGAAATCATTTGGGTCTAGAAATCAAAAACACTCCTTTAGCCAGTACCAGTCACTACCAGTTTTAGATGGTTGTGTTACAAATGATTTTGGGCACTGGGCTTATTGTGACTGGGTACAAAGGGTACAAAGATCTGCCATTTTTACCTTGTGTAGACATTATGCTTGTCCCCATGAGGAAAACTGCTTTATTACAGAAACTGCAATGTTCTTTCAAAAATCCTAAATATCTCCATTAGGTTACTGAGGGTAAGGTTAGGTGTAGGTGTAGCATTAATTAGACACAGTAAACATTATGTCAATGGAAAGTCCCCACCAGTATAGTAAGACAAACGTGTGTGTATTTGTGTGTATGTGTTGGTCTGTTGGTCAGTTAGTGGGTGGGCCAAGTGTAAATATCGTGTGTGTATATAACCAGTGTCCCCACAAGGATTTCAGATCAGATATATTTTTTACATTGAAGGGACATTCAGTTGGTCCACACAAGAAAAAAAAACCTTTAAGTACAACCACTTTACAAAATTATAAGCCAAAAAATTTGCTTTAGGTTACTGAGATTAAGATTAGATCTAGGTGTAAAATTAATTAGCTACAGAAATATTATGGCAATGGAAAGTCCTCACAATGATAGAAAGACAAACGTGTGTGTGTGTGTGTGTGTGTGTGTGTGTGTGTGTGTGTGTGTGTGTGTGTGTGTGTGTGTGTGTGTGTGTGTGTGTGTGTGTGTGTGTGTGTGTGTCACACCCCATTACCTGAGACAGATAGTAGAGGAGAGGTATTAAAACACTGCTCTGTGAGATGGAACCCTTAATTACTTCCTCCCACAATCTCTGTCTTCGGCAGCACACAGATGCTTGAACACCTCCCCAAAACTGTGACCACTCTTGAGTATTTACCTTCTCTCTCTTAAGCCTGGGCTATGCTTTCATTCACAAAGCCTACAGATGATTGGATAGGTGTTTTGAAGGGTGAGAGGGGAGAAGCAGGTCAGAAAAGTCATTTCAAACATACCACAACCTGAAGAGCTTGATTTGGAAGTTTGTCAACAAAAATTGCTGCAACTGAGATAAATGGTTGGAGGTCCTACTGACTGGTGCCCAGGGCTTCTAGAGGTTTTGGTCTTTTTATACTTGTATCAGGGTTACTGACTGTACAAATACGATAAAGGCTAGGGGCACATGAAGGGGTACAGTATATTTTGTACCTATGTCACTTATATGTAGTTCCGCGTTTACAGTAGGGTAAAAAGTATTTAGTCCAGCCACTGTTGTGTAATTTCTCCTACCTTAGAAAGATGAGAGAGGCTGTAATTTTCATCACATCATAGCTTACACTTCATCTATGAGAGACAAAATGAGAAAAAAATCCAGGAAATTACATTGTAAGGAATTTAAAGAAGTTTAATTGGTAATCATGATGGAAAAATCAGTATTTGGTCACACTCAAACAAGCAAGATTTCGGCTCTCACACAGACCGTAACTTCTTCTTTAAGAACTCTTCTGTCCTCCCTCATTACCTGTATTAATGGCACCTGTTTGGACCTCGTTTAAATATCGTATAAAAGACACCAGTCCCACAAGCCTCAAACATTCCTACTTCCAAACTCAAGACCAGAGCTGTCGAAGGGATGGCACCAAGTACGAATAATTGTCGACCTTGCAGCAGGCTGGAAGAGCGTGAATCTACCGTAGGCAAGCATGTTGGTGTGAATACCAACTGTGGGAGCAATTGTATGAAAAGGGCAGACATACAAAACCAGTGATAATCTCCCTCGATCTGGTGCTCCAGCAAGATCTCAATCCCATGGGTAAAAATGATCATGAGAACATTTTGGCAAAAATCCCGAACTACAATACAACGGAAGTAACCTGATGAATGACCTGCAGAGAGCTGGGACCAAAGTAACAAAGGCTACCATCAGTAACACATTACACAGAGAGGAACTCAGATCCTGCAGTGCCAGGCGTGTCATTTTGTCTCTCATAGCTGAAGTGTACCTATGATGAAAATTACAGACCTCTCTCATTTTTCTAAGTAGGAGAACTTGCACAATCAGTGGCTGACTAAATACTGTTTTGTCCCACTGTATATGACTCCGGCAATAATTGAATTTCTACTTTGCAACCAGACAATAATCTTATGGAAATATGTGACGTAAAGTTTAATATTAAGTAGTCAATTTCTTCATTTTTTTGAGTTTTTACTTCGTTTCAGAGTCTCCACAAAGTGTTTGATAGCTGTTGTGCTGCCTTTAATTCCATGTCTTGTTTAATTCCGGAGTTGCCAGATCCCACGATTAAAAAAAGCAAACAAACGGTACAGTCAAAAGAGCCCAAACAAAGCAAAGTCTTTAGAATAAGCAGACCTGGCAACCATGTTGGTTTGGCCGTGAGCATGCACTGATTGAGAAAACCAATTGAAATTGGGAAACTGGCAACATGCTATGGGAAAATCCGATTATTGGGATCAAATTCGTCTTTCTTTTGGATTTCTAGATGAGAAGTTACGCTGTACATGGCCACTTGAATAAATCAGATAACTGCAGAAATCCGACTATGATCTGATAAATTGCAGCAACGTAAACACACTCAGTGACTCTACCTCAGAAACTAGAATTTTAATAACAACCAAAAAAACCAATCCTTATCTGCTCCCCGAAAAACAATCTCAACTAAATCACACTAGTCTTAACCAAATCCATATCGGTGAACTCTTTTTCCATGGCAGCAGAGACGTTGACGGTTTAGTGTCAGATTCATGTGAGGCTAATCTACCTAAGGATCTTTGTTTCCTCAGTGAGAGATGACTTGGACACGAGTTCCACTTCCACTCCGACCTCACATGAAGATAATGATTCTCCATCTCACAGAGCGGACGTTTTAGCAGGTATTTTGCGTTGCTGTGTTAATCAGGGTTTATTTTTTGTTGGGAGGTGCTGTTAACTGAGCTTGTAAACTCTTGCTTTTATGAGAAATGTTGACATAGATAAAACAAACTTATACAGCTCAATATCGACTGGATACAGGACTGTTTTTAATGAGTGTGTTTATTTGAGAAGGTCATTAAGTACTTCTGACTGGGTTTATAACACACATCGTCTTTGAATTAGCATCTGCTTGTCTGCTGAAATATGAACTTTGCCACAGGACTCTCAGTACCTGTGCTTTTATTGAGAACAGAAACATTTATATTGGAGTGTGTGGAGGTGAATCAAATCTTATAGTAAAGTGATTAAAAAATGCCTTAATTAATATTCAGTATTTTAACAACCAGCTGGTTCTGTCCTATAAGATTCGAGTGATTAATTTTCTTGATTATTAAGTAGCAAAATGGCTTGTGGCTGTCTTTAGGCTTCCTTCTGCTTTGTTATTGTGAGATTTGATAAGGTGCTTGTGATGAATGGCGATAAGGTGAAGCCCTGGTGCTGGTTTGGACAAAGAGTCCATCATTATCCAGATAACACTTATCTTATGTTATACTTACATACAGCTCCAAATCAGAAAACGTTGGGAAAGAAAGGAAAATGCAAATTACATATACTTTTATATACTTTTCATTGCAGACAGTATGAACCCAAGATATTTCAGATTTTTTCTGGTCACAAGTGATTTAGTGTTCCAGGTGTTATTTGGTCCCATTCCTCTTTCAAACACATCTTAATTTGTGTAACAGTACAGGGTCATCGCTGTCACATTTTTTTGGTTTCAAAATTCTCCACGCATTCTCTATTGGGGACAGGTCAGAACTGCACGCAGCCCAGTCCAGTACTAGTACCCTCTTCTTCCACAGCCATACCTTTGTAATGTGGGCAGCATGTGGTTTTGCATTGTCTTGTTGATAAATGCATGGACGTCCCTGGAAAATATGTCGTCTTGAAGGCAGCTTATGTTGCTCTAAAATCCCAGTGTACTTTTCTGCAGTAATGCTGCATCACAGAAATGTAAATGACCTTTACCAAGGGCCCTGACCCGACCCCATGGCATGACAGAGCATGACTTTTTTGGATTTTTTTCTCATAATAGTCTGGATGGTTCATTTGGTCTTTGGTCCGGAGGACATGGCATCCATTTCTTCCAGAAAATAACTGGAATCCTGATGGGTCTGAGCACAATCCCCATTCCCACTGTGTGATGGTCCATCCCAGATGCCAGATCCCAGAGAAGTCGATGCCATTTCAGGACATGGTTAACATAAGGCTTCTTTTCTGCACAGTAACGTTTTAAGTGGCATTTGTGAATGTAACTCTGTTTTGTAGTGCTTGATAAAGGAATCTCTTGTCCATGTGGTTCTGTCAGCTATTGATGAATGGCAGTTCTTGATGCAGTGCCGTCTGAGGGATCAGAGATCACCCCTCTTCACTTTAGGCTTGTGCTCATACCCTTTAAACACTGAAGTTCCTCCAGATTCCTTGAATTCCTTATGCATTATAGAGGAAGACATATGCAAATCCTGAAATGAAGCAATGGATGTTTGTTAGCACACTAAATTAAGTTGACCGGACAAAACAATAAATATCTCAGGTTCATACTGTCTGTAATGAACTAAAAGTCAACATATCTGTAAGAATATGTTGGTTTCAGGCTCATTTGTGGGACTCCTTGACACCGTCTATGGTCCACACTGGCTGCTGGACCACCTGCTCGCATTCACAACCCTGAATTTGTCAAAACCCACTGAATCAAGATTCATTTCCAATTTAAGCGGTTGTGCAATTACCTGTAATTTGTACAGGAGGTAATGCAGGCCTGCAAGGAAAGTGTTTTAAAATCCTTTCTCATGTAGAATGTATGCATTTATCATACATAGGCTAGTTATCATGTAGACTCCATGTGTTGGTCTTGCCCCATTGGTCCTGTGAGGTGTCAAAAAGACACAGTAATATGCTTCTTACCAAAAAAAACGCGTTTCCTTTCCGGGAAAAGGGTATTGGATATTAGAAAGAATGCAAAGACAGCACTTCAGGGTGGAAGGAAGCAAGCTGACTGACAGCCTCAATCTCTTTATTCTCTTTCTTATACACAAAACACAGTGTTGTTCCATTACGTCAACTGTAATGCATGGAAAGTCACATAACACCCGATGTCCTTGTCAAATACTATGAGATCTTTTAAAATAACCAAGCCGAGAGCATTTTATGAAATGAAATATACACAGCAAACTAAAAACATAAGTACGATCTTAAAAAAAAAAAAACCCACACACCGGATAAAATATTCACACATTTCCACAATACACTTTCTGGTGATGTACGGGAAAGTTTAGGCCGTGTTTTAGGCGAGACAGGAACATGTTCAGTAACTTAGCAAAGTTGAGCAATACATTAAATGAAGGCATTTTCTATGCACTTCCATTCATCAACGTCAAGCACAGGCGGTTTGTATAGATTTGAATGCACTGATGCATGCTGCTGTCGCTTCCTCCCTCCTCCGTCACCGCACAGGACCCACTCTAATATCAATTGCACAATACTTGAGCCACAACTCCGATCAATCTGTTTACGTTTCTCTCTCTTGTTCAACATTTCTTTGCAGAATTCTTACTTTATTATAAAACTTCTAAAAGCATGGTGAAATGTGGAAGCACGGGGGAGAAAGACTACAAAATAGAAGAGCTAGCTATACATGATAAACATGTAAAAACGTGGACTGTGGTATCCTAGCAGGTAAGGTACTGGACTATGGACCAGAAGGTCCAGGGTTCAAATCCCACCTCTGGCAAGCTGCCACTGTTGGGTCCTTGAGCAAGGCCTTAACCCACAATTGCTTGGATTGTAAGATGGTATCAATTGTAAGTCGCTCTGGATAAGGGCGTCTGCTAAATGCTGTAAATGTAAATGTAAACATCATGAAGAAAAAAAAAAGAAAGAAGCTCACTGTAGACTTTAAACCCCTCATAGCTACAGCATTAGTAACAAGGATCAGAGCATAACAAGTGTTTCATATATATATATATATATATATATATACTTTTTATTGTTAAATAACTCCACTAATTCTGCCGGGAAGTTCCTGTAGACTGGGATTTCTATAGACTGGGATCAGCAGCTTCGATACACCTGCAAATTCAGCTACTTCCTTCACACTATGGCCTTTGGCACGCCCAAATGCAATCACTCCTTTTTGCCAATCATCAACATTTGGTTTGTGACCCATGATCCATCGAATGAGACATTCACTGCACTGACATGGTAGTTTGGGTTGTGCCATTGTGCTGTATAAGGTCCAAAAGCATGAAGGACCATAGATTTACTGGTCAATTTATTAGATATTGTTGAACTATTCTACCAAATCAATTCTAACTGCAGTTCCACAGTCAAATAAATCAATAAATAAACTCTGGATTGCCACCAAGACGGCACGGTGACTCATAGCAAGAAGGTCCAAGGCTCAATCCCAGGTGGAGCAGTCTGGGTCCTTTCATACAATGATAACTGTTTTATAATTCCCCTTAGTGCATGTGCCCTATTATGGATTGGCCCCCTGACTAGGGTTGTCCCCACCATGTGCCAGATGGACACCGGCTCGCCCACAACCCTGATCAGGATTAAGCGATTAAGAACATGCATGAATGTATCTGCATGACGTGAAGTGAACTGTATGGACAATGACACCATTTTCTGGAAAGTTAGAGAGCTGTTTAAGGCTGATGGACTTCACTCGAATTCTGGCAGCTAATTCGCTTCATGGCATCATCCGTCCCTGGAATATACAAGGAAGCAGTAGCAAGGAACGCTTGGATGCTTGGACTGAGGATATGACTGAGCAGCCAACTGAAAAGCCAGTGCATCACAGGACACTGTTATCACCAGTGTGCAGGAAACACAGCTCAGATCTGACAGGCTGCTCTTCAGAACATCCGGCTCATCATAGGGACCCAGTGGCATGGCTGTGAAAAACAAATGGAGGGAAATTTCATTAAAGTGACGTGTTTGAATAGTGTAGGGAGTTACAAAGTGCTGCAACACCATGAGGTCCTTAAAGCAACTGTACTGAATGTCTGCTCCCTGGTAAACAATGCTTATTATTGCACAGTTCATTGAAAGTATGATAGTAATGGTGTTCTAGTTCTCGATGAAGCCTCGCCTGCATATTTTACGTATTTGGGGAGGAAAAGAAAGGTGGTGGTGTGGCATGTTTGTAACAGTACCTTCAACTGCAAGCAAATTTCAGTCTGGGAATTCTCCACCTTTGAATGGCAGTGCAATTTATGTCTGATCATCCTATTCTTAGTCTTGTCATCTACCATCCACCTAGGCATCATACAGACTTTCTTGATGGGTTAAGGGATATGCTTTCTAGGATTACAATATATTTTCATTTGTTTAGTCGCTGGAGAATTTGATATTCACATGGACATGCCCACAGAGAGAATCATTTCTGAGGTTGTCAGGCTGTGGGAGCATGTGGGAGGTCCTTCTCCTAAACACGGATATATTCTAGACTTTTTCATGAGTCAGCATATACAGAAAGAACTCTAACAAAGCACTATCTCGCTGTGGTATTCATGGAACGAATGCATCCTCTATTTCATTGCAGTACTGTGCAAAAGTCTCAGACCTCTATTAGATGTTGTTTTACCAATGGTATATTGACCATATATAACATACTGTCGATGAGTGGACCCAAAAACTCGGAATCGGTACTCCATAATACTCTCTTCCACTGATCTTTATTCCAGTCTTTGTGAACTTGAGCGTATCTTAGCCTTTCAGCTTGTTCCCTTTGAAAAGTTTTCTTGGCTGCTACTGTTCCTGGTCACGCTTCTTCAGGCTGTAAAAGGGTCAACTTGGAATCCTGATCAAGATGCCAGATGCTCCTGTTGCTTCATATTTTTTCTCTGATTTTGTTTCTTCAGTTTAATACAGCATACAATTTTACTGTTTTTTTTCTGGTTGTATTCTAAAAACAGAGACTGAGAAATAATTATATATACTCGTTATACCATTGCTAAATAATGGTATCTAATCTAATGGTGGCCTAAGACTTTTGCACAGTACTGAACATCCTTGTCAGCTGAGACTTTAGTGGAGATGTTTAACTCTGGGCTTATTAAATGCATTGATGCTCCCTCCATTTTTAAATTTCAACAAGATTGCAGCAAAGTTGAGTGGAAATGGAAAAACACAAAGCTGGTGATTCACTGTGTTTTGCATGAAGGCACAACTGAATGAAAATAACTATGAGATGACATCAGCCAGGAAAGCTTATTCTTTAAATTCATTTATAGTCAAAAATAATACAAAACTTCTCCAAAATCGATATTATTATTATTATTATTATTATTATTATTCCTTAAACCTTGTGCAAATGCAACTTTAATTAATTTTTTTCAGCTGTCTTTTAACATGTCATTTTTATTTGTATTAATGTGAAGCTAAAATCATTAAATTGAAAAAATATCACTGCCAGTTTTAGACTAGAAAGTGAGACTGCCTTCCTGTTCCCCAATGTTTTGAAGTAAATGTGCACCAAAGTTTGAAAATCTGCACCATTAAAATTAAACAAATATGAACACAAGTAATTTTTGGTGTTTTAATGAAATGTTGAAACTGTTCAAAGCTGTGTTTTTAGCCATATAGGCTACTTGTGCTCAAAAGACCACTACTGATCAGGTTACTGATACATTTGGTAATGTTTTGGAAGCCAAAAGCATTTCAAAACTGGATTTTAATACAGTAGGAAACCTAACTGTACTTTTACTAGACCTGCCAACCTTAGATATGGTACAATATATTATATATAGGAGCGAGGATTTGGGGAGAACAGCTACACAAATAACAAGATCATGGAATCAGTGGAGAATTGTTATTTGGAGATGTAGTGTTCTCCTTTTCTAGATCTTGGTCAGCGGTTAGTCTGGCACAAGAAGAGGCTGGAGGTTGCTGGTTGCTGTACCCAATCCAGTACTGAGGTACATTCTGGTTCTCCGGTCTCAGACAGAGGAGGATGGGTTCCACGTCTAGCCTGGTTCATAGTGCTTCTTCCTTATGCATCTCAGGTAGATTTTCCTTGCTTCTGTCACGTCTGGCTGCTCATTTAAAGTCTAGACTTGGCTCTTGGAAAAGCTGAGCAGTGACAATGTCTATTTTTAAGCACACAACATAAATAATTGAATCTGAACTTAAACTTGAAAGGTGTTAAAACCCCGAGGTGTAAAACCACCGCTGTGCCTGATCCACTCGTACTTTAGCGTATGTAAATGGTAGCTCCTTCATGGATGGTTATTTTTGTTCGGTGAGAAATTAAATCTGTTCGAGGTGAAAGGCTTGACTAATGATGTGTTCCTCTGAGTCAGCTCCATGCTTCGGTGTTTTCCTGATCGTGCCTGGTATTGTCCTTTTGAAGAACCAGAGCTTGCCGTTGGAGCACTAAATCTATTTTGAAGTAAATGATCAAGGGCTTCAAATGATGCACTGATTTAAAGGCCTTGAGCAAATTCGCCTTAATGTCACATGAAATTAGAAAAGTTCTGGTATTCGTTTCTCGTTCTGTGACAATCTTAAACCGTGTCATTCAGGAACTACTAATTAGTCGCTAACTAGTGTAAAACTAATAGGATATACGTAATGAGTGGAACAAATCTGGACCCTAAACAAGTGACACATTAAAGCTGCAGCAGAAGCAACCTGCACTACACCACCGAGCCTGAAGCCTCTCCAACTGCAACCCAGACACCTGGAGGAAGTGTGTGATGAGGTGTGTATATGTGTGTGTGTATGTGTTCCATTTGAACGACGGCGGTTAATACAAAGGCATGTCGGTAATAACCATGTCCCTCTGAGTGGTGACAGAGACAGAGTGGGTGTGCTGGGAGCATTCAGGCCTAAGGAACGCCTGACGGCTCTGATAGATCCTCGCCCAGAGCATTTGAATTTCATGTCCAGGAAGAAGCAGCCATCATTAAAAAACTCTAATTTCTGTGTCAGGTGGACTTACAGGTAATCGATCATCTTGTCAGCCTTATTTCGTTTCTTTTTCCCCTGTTTGTTCCCAGTGAATTCTGTCGCTTTTCCAGTTAAACCTGATGTGAAGGAGAGAAAAGGAAAATGTCTGTGGCTATTAAAGCTACATTTTGCCATGTTCGATTTGATCCCTCCCTCTGTCTGGAGAGTTCCTGGGGTTTAAAGTTAGCGGATTTGAGTACATTTTATATATAGATTGGACCAGTCTGAGATGGATGACATTCAGATGGTGGAACCTCCCTCAGATACAGCCAATCGTGTCTGCATGTGATGTCCGACTCAGCCAGAAGGCATTGCCAGGACTTAAACCCCAGTCCCAATCATAATTAGATTTTTTTATTGATGCAGTTTCTATGAATACAAATTAAATGTGAATAATATTATGAATAAAATGGGCATAATATATATAATATATTATATTATTTTATTGTTATGGTATTATATTATGTATATGTACAAGGGCTAGACAATGAAACTGAAACACCTGTCATTTTAGACCACAATAATTTATTAGTATGGTGTAGGGCCTCCTTTTGCGGCCAATACAGCGTCATTTCGTCTTGGAAATGACATATACAAGTCCTGCACAGTGGTCAGAGGGATTTTAAGCCATTCTTCTTGCAGGATAGTGGCCAGGTCACTACGTGATGCTGGTGGAGGAAAACGTTTCCTGACTCTCTTCTCCAAAACACCCCAAAGTGGCTCAATAATATTTACTATTTACTAATAAACTGGTGACTGTGCAGGCCATGGGAGATGTTCAACTTCACTTTCATGTTCATCAAACCATCTGAACTCTGGTCACCCATAATGTTGTGTGCATTGCAATATTTTGAGCAAAACTGTGCTCTTACCCTGCTAATTGAACCTTCACACTCTGCTCTTACTGGTGCAATGTGCAATTAATGAAGATTGGCCACCAGACTGGTCCAATTTAGCCATGAAACCTCCCACACTAAAATGACAGGTGTTTCAGTTTCATTGTCTAACCCCTGTATATGTACATTATATCAGTCTATGGGGGTGATTTCAGAATGCATGAACACTATTTACATTACGTCTTATGGGGATCTTTGGTTCCGACTTCAAACAAATCAGAGTTTGGAAATCGGACCTTCTGGAACCAATTAAGTTTGAATCTCCAAGGTTCCACTGTATGTCTCGGAGAGCTCAGGGTGTTGAGTATTGAACAGCTAAACAGGATTCCTGCTCATCAGATACAGGCATTTAAGCCGGCGCGTCAGCTCGTTCTTGGGTGGCATTGTCTCATCCTTATCCTGCTAAACAATATTCAGAATTTGTCGCTGATGTCTGTATCTAGCACACTTGGTCTGAAGTGACCTTGAATGCACCTCTTTGTCTTTGTATTGCTCTTTTTCTTTCGAATCTCTTCCATTCCTTGCTCAGGCATCTTTCCGTTCTTCCTTTTGATCACTGTTTGAATTTCTTGTACACGCCTTTTTGTTCATTCGCTCATTTTTGTTCTCTTTCCACTCATGCTAGAGTCTTTTAAAAGAAACCTTTTCGGCTGTGCTCGCAGTTCACATGGAGAACGCTGTAGCGTGCTGTGTTAAGGAATCCAAGAGAGCACAATTGGTCCTGTGGTCTAGGTGGATGACATTTCTCTGCCCCTTATAAATCTAACGAGTGTTACATCAAGTATGCGCAAATCTCTCAGAACGTAATGTACGGTTTCACAGCAGCTTTCGCTCTTACTGCTCACATTTTTGTCTTTTCAAATGAGGGTAAGGGGTCACATTGACTTTAAACTACAGATCCAAGTACTATTAATAGAGGCCATATACCATTACACATTTGGCAGCTGAGTGTGATCTAGTGGGGTGTTTTGAGGGTTGATGGGTCTTAATGTCCTGCTGTTACTGTCCCACCGTCCTGTAGTCCCAGTTCCACATTTTATCTGGACAGAGACGTATCCGCAGCCCAGAAGAGACGGAGCTGATTAGCGGGGTTCTTCCCATCATGCATCATGTTGACAAATGATTGACTGGGAACAATATCTAAAGTGATGAGGATAAAGCACCTACTATTTGAGTCTTCAGCAGAATTCTAATGCCAATTAAGCCTCGTCCTAAAGCCCAAATGAAGATTGTTCTCCTGGCATTTACGTTTATAGTCTTTCTCCCTCTCTGGCTCGGTCTTCTCTCTTTAACCTTTCTTAATCATGAATAAGTGAAATGGTGAAAGTCTTTACATAAAATTTCAATCACATACCCTACTTCACCACACTCCGGCACTCTATCAGCACTACATTCGGCGAGAACCGGCGAGAGCAAGAAAAATAAAAGACAACGAGGTGGCAAAAGGAAAAGTAGAAAGTGAGACACAAATAGGCTCTGAGCTTTACTGTTATTAATGACTTGCTCCAAGAGCCCGCCACTTTTCCAATCTCGTGGAGAAGCGCTTGAAGGAGCTCGCAGATGAGGACGACCTTCAGAGCATTCTGTGCTCTTTAGTTAAGAAATTCGCTCTCCATTACGCTATCATTAGGGAAACAAGGATAAAATTACCCCATGCTTAATGATCTAGGGAATCCGCACCAAAATTTTTCTCGGATCTAATAAAACCCAGCTTAACGCTCTTAAATGAATCACCAGCTCTCTAATGCAAGGTGCAGAATTTATTTGAGTTAGCGAGACTGAAGTTTTCGAATCAGCTGCCGGGATTGAATGGTACGGATGATTACGTTTCTTCATGTCTCAACCTAATAACATTTAATATGGAAAATGCTTTAGGTGTGGTCCAAACGCCAGGCTCCATTGGATCTTACGACTGGCTCCGAAATAGTATGGTATAAATATGAAGCATCTCTTCTGTCGATGTTCAATCTTTCAGAACCGTTTATTTATAATAAACAAATCTATCCAGATGGGTTTTTCTCATTCCGACTGAAGATCCTTGCTGGGAAACTTTAATTAAATGAATGTGTGATATTTAATATGATCATTTACCATTAAAGACTTGCATATCGGAAGTGCCCATGTAAACTGATTCCGCATTCAATGATAATTCATGGACAAGTGTATTATATTATAATCTATCTCTATCTATCGGGTAAATCCCGGTCTTTATGAGCTGAAAGTGACACTCTGCTACAGGGATGTGCAAATCTGTTTTCCGAGCCATAATGGCTTTTGCTGTCTTTAAACTTTAATCTTCCCTATTAATTCCCTGCAACTGGAGGACGTGAGCAAGTTAATGTCCTGTGAATATGCCGCTCACTCCACAATCTCTTCAAGCTAATTACACTCGGGGACTAAATGGAGGGAAATTGCTACCCGTTAGAAGAGAAAAAATGGCAACTCCCACTCCTCGGAAATGTTTTATTCCCTTTTATAATGCATTTAAGACGTTGTGAGTGGAGGTGGGTGATATTTGCAAACTCATAAGCTAAATTTAATCCGCATTCTGACACTTGTCCTTGCGAGAGTCGCGTAACAGCCGGCAGATGCTTTATGTGTATAAATACACGTATGAGAAAAAAACATTATGACCACTCTCAGATCAAGTAACAGAGAAATGGCAGACGTGAAGACCTGAGACGACTTTGAGTGCCAACAGCAGTAAGAGCAAAAGTATCTAGACACCTCTTCTAATGCATGAGCTCTGCTGTTTCTGCCGCACTCATTGCTACAGGTTTGTAATATGAGGCATACAGGCAGGGAATCTCCATAGAAAGAGTTTCAAAAGAATGGGTTGTACTGAATACACCATATAGACAAATGTTTCTGGACACCCAACAAGTACATCCCAAGACACGGGTATATTCCAGTAGAATGTGGAACATCACTTTCAGGTCAGGCACTGATTCGCAGTTGCCGTTTCAAATAATCTCAATGGTGTCGGATGGAGTCAAGGCTCATGCAAGTCTGTGACGTTCTCCATCGAAGTTGGCAAACCATTCCTTTATGGACTTTTTTAGGTGGGCAGGCAGAAGGCTGTTGAGCTGACTCGTTGGGGAGGCAAAAACCTATTAAAATGCCATACTGAGAGCCACTGAGGTTTACAGTATAAACCATTCTGCTATTACGTAGATTCTAGATTATGAGCCAGTTAGCAGTAAGTGTGGCTGAAATAACAAAGTTCACTAATTAGAAGTGGTGTCCACAAACTTTTGGCCATATAGTGTGCCTCACTGACTCTCACTAGATCCTTTATATAGGTTCAAAAAGCCGGGTACCTTCCTCAAAGAATGTCCGTAAAAAAAACTTCTTTTGGATCTGAACTGGAATGCCAACAGTGAGCCAAGTCTTTGTACAACATCGATGCCCAACCTCACAGTTATGTTCCAAAATCTTGAGGAAAGCCTTCCCAGAAGAGTGAAGACTGCTCTAACAGCAAAAGCAGGACTCCATACGTAGCATTTTTTGTAAGTGTCCACAAACATTTGGCTATATAAAGTAGATCCGCAGGTTACTGTATAGCAAACATGCTTTGCACTAAGTGTATGTACCCAAATCAAAAGAGCAAAATGTCCTCTGTTGTGTTACAGTGTGTTGCAAGAATGTAAAAATAAAGTAAATTATTTTATAGTTAACGACAAAATAAAATAAAGGTTTAAGTAAATCACTGAGGGAAAGGGAAGTTCATGGAGCAGACAGAGGAAAGATATCACTTATAAATGCCAAAATATTTAGAGTAAATAATAAAGACATCTCTTATCTTCATCATGTTTACTTTTTTATTACAGGAAAAAAACAAACTGAATCTAAAAATGCTCTCTGCGCTACAAAAGCAGGGTAAGACAGACATTAACCAGAGATTAGGATTTATGTGTTGTATATATTTAGGCCAAAAAAGATACATTTATGCATATAGGTACAGTACTGTGCAAAACTCTTAGGCCACCATTAGATTTGTTGTTTTAGTAATGTTATAATGACCATATTTAACATAATGTCAGTGATTGGACCCAAAATGTCAAAACTGGATTCCTCACTCTGTAATCCTCTTTTCCAATGATCTTCGTTCCAATCTTTGTGAGATTTAGCAAAAAAAAAAAAATGGTTTCTTGGATGCTACCCTTACAAAACTACCATTTTTGATCAAACATATTTGGACTATAGAAGGGTCAACTTGGCATCCCAATGAAGCTGCTATTGCCCAAGTGTAAGAGTTTTTTTCAATATTGCAAATGAATTTCTTGTATTTTTGGTTGTATTCTAATAAAAAGACTGAGAAATAATGATATATGGTCATTATACCCTTGCTAAAACAACAACAAAGAATATCGAATCTAATGGTGGCCTAAGACTTCTGCACAGTACTATATGTTGTATATTGTACAAGCCATGTGAAAGCAGAATTGAAATAAAAAAGAAAAGCCTTTTTAATGGCAAGTTCTGGTTTCTCCAGGCCGAACATACTGTAGTCTGCAGGGCAGACGTCCTGAAGGTGGGCAGGATGAGTGTAGAAGGAGGGGTTAGGACAGGCATGAGAGCCTCTTAAAATCAGCCAAGCTGCAAAAGTAATGAATATTAAATCTGAGCCTAAATAACAGGGGTCCAAGCCTGACACCGTGGGATTACACCTAGCGATTTGTCCTCAATGCTCAGCCAGGCCTCGGTGATAACCAAATCAAATCAAATCAAATCAGGTGTAACTGAGCTCAGCCTTCAACTATCTCACAGAGCATGTGTGTGTGAGCTGAGCGGAAATAACGTCAACCTAATAATGCATGTTTACTGTATCAACCTGGTCACACACTCTCATCCATTACAGCTGCAGAGTATCACAGGCCATGTCTCAGTGTAACAGGATAAAAACAATCCAATTCAGACTTAC
The DNA here is from genome assembly GCA_025084515.1 of Ancistrus triradiatus. NCBI lineage: Eukaryota > Metazoa > Chordata > Actinopteri > Siluriformes > Loricariidae > Ancistrus > Ancistrus triradiatus. Next base: position 45,168 of record JAJAGP010002576.1, read on the forward strand.
AATTAGGAGAACAAGCTTTGGCACATTTTGATACGCATATTCTCTAGTTTAAATTTTATTCCTTGTTTTTTAGTTATAGATACTAACGTCTTTATACAGGCGTGCTTGAAATGTTTTGAAGCCTTTAGAATTTTCTATATTTCTGCATCAATATGAGCTAAAACATCAATCAGATTTTCACACAAGTCACTAAAAGTAGATAAGAGAACCCAGTTAACAAATGAGACAAAAACTATTATACTTGGTCATTTATTTATTGAGGAAAATGATCCAATATTACATATTAGTGAGTGGCAAAAGTATGTGACCCATCTGCTTTCAGTATCTGGTGTGGACCCCCCCCTGTGCAGCATAACTGCAGCTCTAAACGTTCCTGTAGCTGTTGATCAGTCCTGCACATCCAGCTTGGAGGAATTTTAGCCCATTCCTCCGTACAGAACAGCTTTCAGCTCTGGGGATGTTGGTGGGTTTTTCCTCACATTAGCTGCTCACTTCAGTTCCTTTCCACAGCATTTCCATTGGATTAAGGTCAGGACTTTGACTTTGGCCATTCTCAAACATTGGAACTTTATTTCTTCTGTAACCATTCTTTGGTAAGAAAAGCTTGTGTTGCTTAGGGTCGTTGTCTTGCTGCATGACCCCACCTTCTTCTTGAGATTCAGTTCATGGACAGATGTCCTGACATTTTTCCTTTAGAGTTCTCTGATATCATTCAGGAATTCTTGTTCCATCAATGATGGCAAGCCGTCTTGCCCCAGATGCAGCAAAACAGTGCCCAAACCATGATACTACCACCACCATGGGTTTCACAGATGGGATTAAGGTCTTATGCTGGAATGCAGTGTTTCCTTCCTTTCTCGCCAAACATACGCTTTTTTCTTTTTAAACCAAAAAGTTCTATTTTGGTCTCATCTGGTACACAAAAACCTTCCTCCAATAGCCTTCTGGCTCGTCCCAACGGGATCTTTAGCAAAAACTGCAGACGAGCAGCAATGTTCTTTTGGAGAGCAGTGGTTTTCCTCCTTGCAGCCCTGCCATGCACACCATTGTGTTTCAGTGTTCTTCTGATGGAGGACTCATGAACATTAACATTAGCCCAATGTGAGAGAGGCCCTTCAGTTTGCTAGTTAGAATTTACCCTGGGGCCCTTTGTGACCTCACCAACTATTACACGCCTTGTTCCTGGAGTGATATTTGTTGGTCGACCACTCCTGGGGAGGGTAACAATGGTCTTGAACTTCCTGCATTTGTACACAATCCGTCTGACTGTGGATTGGTGGAGTCCAAAGTCTTTAGAGATGGTTTTGTAACCTTTCCCAGCCTGATGAGCATCAACAACTCTTTTTCTGAGCTTCTCAGAAATCTCCTTTGTTCGTACCATGATACACTTCCACAAATCTTTTTTCCATTGTGACCTCTTTTCTGTTTTCAAGACAGCGGAACATTCATCTAAATATCAAACAAAAGCTTATTAAATATCTTTTTTAAGTAATTTTATATTAAGATTTATATTCAGTGAGTGTGTTATTTTAGGTTTTGAGACAGTATGTCGACTTTCTGCCCTGGTCTCCTAAAACAAAGTCCATAAAGGTAGGTTTGGCAATTATGATGAAGAACTTGACTGCCTTGCACAGAGCTCTGGCTTTTACTCCATCAGACACCTCAATATGGACTGGAATGGTGGTGTGAAGATGTGAGTGGTGCCCAGTATAAATAAAGCACTTTGGGTCGGACTCGTACTGGTGTGTGTCTCTGTGTCTCATGCTTTTATGGCACGTTTTTACATCCTCGTGCACGTGTGCCACATGGGGAATGCAGGTCGTGTTCCTTTAGCATACTAGCTCCACTATTGAAACATTTAAAAGTAATGTAAATTAAAATATAGGCCTACTCATAGTAAATAAATACCCACACCACTGACCTCAGGAGAGTGAAGACTGCTGTAGCGGCAAGGAGGGACAAACTCCAAGCCAAAACTAGTTTATGGATGTGCAACTTGAGTGTCCACAGACGTTTGGCTGCATAGTTCACCTCTTTATTACTTAAACAAGTCGTCGTCGTCGTCCCCGCCACCCAAGCTGAAATCCAGGTTCGAGATCCAGCTGTGCTATATGTCAATCATGGCTGTGCATGAGAACATGATTACCCGTGCTCGTGTAGCAGACATGACAAACTGGTGTTCTTCTCCGAGTGTGGCGAGAAACTTGACAACACTGTGAGCACTGGGTTGAAAAGATCCGGCGGCAGCCGTCAGTTACAGTAGAGAGAGCATTTGCTGGAGTGAAGCATGTTTAGACAGGTTTTAGTAAAGACATTGTCATTTCCATTATTCCAAACCTAGAGGAGCTGTTTGAAGGTCTTGAATTGAAAATTAATTGCAGTTTATGTGTAAGCTCTTTATATCAGCAAAGAAGGGTTGGATATGTGCAAACAAACATACCTGCCACTTTGGCTCAGAAAGCTGCTTTTATTACTTTTTTGTCCAATAACTTTGATTCAACACCTTGACCTTGTTAGCAGATGCCCTCTTCCAGAGCCACTTGCAACTGTTATGATCCAAGGAAGACCCAATGATGAAAATCCCAGAGATGAGATTAGAACTGGCGTTTCTAGACTACTTGTAGTCTATAAAACTTATTAATTAGGTAACTAAGTTTAATTCTTATGAATATCACCTAACCCTCCCAAGGAGGTTGGGTTACGTTTGAGTCTTGGTTCTGCCAAGGTTTTTTACTTATAATGTTTAGGGAGTTTTTCCCTGCTGATGTCACCCCAGGCTTGCTCAATCTGGGCTTTGGGCCTGAATCTTTATAAAACTGCTTTGAGACAGTTCTCTGTTTTACAAAGTGCTACATAAATACATTTGACTTTTACTTTGCATAATGTCTAAACGAAGCATATCTGATCATTTTTCATTTTGCACCGCATCCTTATTATAACCTGTCGGGCTGTTTCTGAGGGAGGACAGCGGGTCAGTGGACGCCTGCACCCTGTCTTCTCTGTGGATATGTTTAGTAACATAAAAAGTGGCTCTTCTGATTTTACACAAACATATTGAGTCCATGCAGCTTGAGTGCCCTGGTACTCAGTGCCATTACAGCAAAAGGGGGAACAGACCACACATTAATCCGTTCTGAAATGTATGTATGTTTCAAATATTCAAGACTCATTATGCTGGTTATCTGATTTGTAATGAAAACATCAGATTAAATTTAAGAAAAATGCAAAGCAGAAGCACTTTCACTAATGGTCTCAGACTTTTGGCCCCCACTGTGTATACTAAACATACTTTATCCCAGCAGCTTAATTGCACAGTTTGAACACTGCTGCCTTAGATTGGATGTACAGAGCTGTCCTCCTTCTTAAATGCACAAGGACGGGTTTTTGGGACATGCAGGGAGAGCATCTCCACTGTTTGATCTGCTTCTGTGGATGGCTCAGTAGGAAGTAAAGGATTAAAAGCCTTTTAAACTGCTGTCTAAATTCAGAACAAGCAGAGTGAAAACGCTGCTCATTTTCTCATGACACGTTCATTCTTCGCAAGTGACTCAATGTTTAGGACAAGCCATCCTCCATATGTAGGAAGAAGGTTTATGAGTATCCCAAAAATTCCACATATTTATGAGTATACCGGTTTGTGCTGTTTAATATCCGCAGTATGTTCTGTAAAACAGGACGTTAAAGGAAAACAAACATTGACCAGTTCCATAACAGTTTAGATACTTATATATACTTATACTCCTCTCAGGCAAGACTGGCCCTGTCTGCAGGAGGGGAGCCTATATGAGTGACAGGGTGCACAGGGTGCAAGGCAGGAACCAACCCCAGACAGGGTACCAAGTAATACCAGGGCACATGCACACACTCACTCACACTGGGGCACTTTAGATACACCGGTTGACTTTACACATGTCTTTGGAATGTGGGAGGGAACCAGAGTACCTGGAGAAACCCACACATTGGGAGAACATACAAATTCCCTACAGGTGTAGTCGGAGTCAGGAATTGAACTGGGGATCTCTGGAGCTGTTAGACAACCACTGCTTCACCAAACTGCCTAATAATAATTATTAGTAGTAGTAGTAGTAGTATTAATAATATTTTATGATTATTATTATTGTTATTATTATTATTATTATTATTATATATTATTATTATTATATATTATTGTCGTTGTTATTATTATTATTATAATTATTATTGTTATTGTTATTATTATTATTATTGTTATTAATAATAATATTTATTTATGCATAATATTTCATTATTGTTATTGTTGTTATTATTATTATTATTATTATTATTATTAGATATTATTGTTGTTGTTATTATTATTATTATTGTTATTGTTATTATTATTGTTGTTATTATTATTATTATTACTATCTTTTTTATATTGTTGTTTTTGTTGTTTTTATTATTATTATTATTATTATAATTATTATTATTGTTATTGTTATTATTATTATTATTGTTATTAATAATATTATTTATTTATGCATAATATTTAATTATTGTTATTATTGTTATTATTATTATTATTATTATTATTATTATCTTTTTTTATATTGTTGTTTTTGCTATTAGTAGTAGTAGCAGTAGTACTGTTTTTATTATTATTATTATTATTATTATTATTATTATTATTATTCATTAATATTAATAATATTTATTTATGCATAATATTTTATTATTGGTATTGGTATTGTTATTATTATTAGTAGTAGTAGTAATATTATTTTTATTAGTAGTAGTAGTAGTGTTTTTATTATTATTATTATTATTATTATTATTATTATTATTATTATTATTATTATTATTATTATTATTGGGCACCAGATCCAGGCAGAGGACATCACTATATTTGGGATAAGCAGTAATCTATATCTAATAATAATATCTGGGGTAAGCAGAGAAATAGCAGAGAAAGCTGAATTACTGTATGCAGAGGCTTATGGCACAATCCGACCTTTCTGCAGTTACAGAACTGTTGTTCCTGTGAGGAATCGGAGACCCTGCAGGCCACCTGCTCTCCAAAAATGTCTCTTTGATGCCTGTTTCTTTATCAGTCCAGGGTCACCACACGGGGCGATGGAGGGAGATCACTCGACTGAAACTCTCCATGCTAATCCAATTTGCCACCTCCCCCAGCTACAGATAATTACTAAAATTAAAGAGAGAGGGGGTAAGGGGGGCTTAGGGTTTGTTGAATCGCTCTCTTGTCTCAACAGGGGAAAACTCAAGCTAAGGCATTGTTCAAAACTAAGAGAGTGTGTTACACTCTCTCTGCTACAGAGACTAATGGAATGCCGTAGCAGAGAGAACATCCATAGCCAAGTGTCATAACACAGTCAGATAACGTTCATAACCACAGAGCCAAACTGGTCAGGTTCATTATGGATCAGTTATTTCGTTTTGGATTTAGATAGCTTTATTTTTATTTTCTGTAGGATTCTGAGGCCTTTAGTTGCAGGAGATTAAGCTCTTGTGAGTACTGAATGTTGTAATTACAGTCTGAATGTTTTATGGTTACTTTTGTTTACATTTGTTTAGATCATATTAGATTTATAGACATGTTATAATTTACATACTTTTAGGACTTGTGTGAAAATCTGATGATGTTTTAGGTCATATATATGCAGAAATATAGAAAATTTTAAAGGGTTCACAAACTTTCAAGCACCACTTTATGACCTAAAACATCATCAGATTTTCACACAAGTCCTAAAAGTAGATAAAGAGAACCCAGTTAAACAAATGAGACAAAAATATTATATTTGGTCATTTATTTATTGAGGAAAATGATCCAATATTACATATTAGTGAGTGGCAAAAGTATGTGAGCCTTTGCTTTCAGTACCTGGTGTGACCCCCCCCCCTGAGCAGCAATAACTGCAGAGCTAAATGTTTCCTGTAGCTGTTTGATCAGTCCCCTCACATCAGCTGCTCGCTTCAGGTCCTTCCACAACATTTCCATTGGATTAAGGTCAGGACTTTGAACTTGGCCATTCCAAAACATGAACTTTTATTCTTCTGTAAACCATTCTTTTGGTAGAACGGCTTGTGTGCTTAGGGTCGTTGTGGTTGCTGCATGACCCACCTACTCTTGAGATTCAGTTCATGGAACAGATGTCCTGATATTTGATATAATTCAGAATTCATTGTTCCATCAATGATGGCAAGCCGTCCTGCCCCAGATGGCCAAGCCAAACAGTGACTTTCTCCTTGCAGCCCTGCCAATGCACACACCATGTTGTTCAGTGTTCTTCTGATGGTGGTCTCATGAACATTAGCCAATGTGAGAGAGGCCTTTCAGCTGCTTAGAAAGTTACCCTGGGGTCCTTTGTGACCTCGCCAACTCTTACACGCCTTGCTCTTGGAGTGATCTTTGTTGGGTCGACCACTCCTGGGGGGGAGGGTAAACAATGGTCTTGAGTTTCCTCCATTTGTACACAATCTGTCCTGACTGTGGATTGGTGGAGTCCAACTGTTTAGTGATGGTTTTGTAAACCTTTCCCACCTGATGAGCATCAACAACTCTTTTTCTGCGCTCCTCAGAAATCTCCTTTGTTCGTACCATGATACACTTCCACAAACATGTTGTGAAGAGCAGACTTTGATAGATCCCTGTTCTTTAAATAAAACAGGGTGCCCACTCACACCTGATTGTCATCCCATTGACTGAAAACACCTGACTCTAATTTCAACTTCAAATTAACTGCTAATCCTAGAGGTTCACATACTTTTGCCACTCACTAATATGTAATATTGGATCATTTTCCTCAATAAATAAATGACCAAGTATAATATTTTTGTCTCATTTGTGTAACTGGGTTCTCTTTATCTACTTTTAGGACTTGTGTGAACATCTGATGATGTTTTAGGTCATATTTATGCAGAAATGTAGAAAATTCTAATGGATTCACAAACATTCAAGCACCACTGTAGTGTTTTGTTTTTAACAATAATATAAATTAAAACACAATATGAAAACATTTAGTACTGGACTGTGCTGTAGAAAACAGTGTACAGTCATTTATTCTATAAAATAAATGACCTAAATAGTAACTTTATAATAATTGTTGCAGTATAAAGAAGCTAAAGAGAAAAATTGAAATAGAAAATATAATAAAAAAGATGTAATAAATAAATATAATAGAGAATACAATAAGGATAAAATGAAGAGAATAATAGGTAAAGTATATACAGTAATATAATAAAATATTATGTATAATGAATAAAATAAAATACAAAATAAAAGAGAGTCTCTGAGCATTATTGTTAATGGATAGTAAGCAGTACACAACCTGATAAAGAGTGGTATTAAATTAATACCCATGTAGAATCTTTTAATCAGTTTAACACCAGAAACACTGAACCAATTGCTGTCATTCATTAACTATACACTCAAAGTTATTACTAAAGAGCCTTGGCATTCCTTAATTTCAAATACTAAAGTGAAACTGTCTGTTTTGGCCTCACTGATCCTGGTAAGGGGACATAAATAATTCTAATACTGTAAGGAAAACTAGACTATGCAATATGTGGCAGTGATGGTGATATTTCAGTTCAGGGTCGCAGGAGCCCGGACCAAACTGGCACAGAGCTCAACGCAGGAACCATAGACAGGGTGCCAGTCCATGTCAGGGCACGTAAAATAAACAGACTCACTCACACTGCGACATTTACACTGCTTAGTAAAGTGGGTGGAAACCAAAGTAAACCTACACACACCCAGAGAACAAGCGACCAATCTGCAGTGTAACTTCTGTTCTGTAGCTTCCCACATGTGGAAACATTTTAGCCTGCACTTATGTCACCTGAATATCATGTCAAAATCTCTTCTTCTGTGAGAGATTTATTCCTACATGCCAGACTTACCCTAATATTCATTATAACCGTAGTGAACTAAATGCACTGCCAAATATTCATCATGCATCTCACAAATAGAGCTGCATCTTGTTCTATACGTACCCTGCAACCCAGGCGCAGAGAGATTAAAAACACTTGATTGTGATTATAATTTTAATGGATGACCTGCAGGCTTTTTAGGATGAAATTAATAAACACAAGAATCAATGCAAGGGTCTAAATTAAAGAGACTGTGCCCTTTCCCTGTAAGCAACTTACTTTATCAGGATTTTCTGGATGCTTCTTTATTTAACTCAGTTCATATCCAAAGTTTATGCCACACTATTACAATACTGAAACTCTCCTTTAAAACTAATGGTTTAATATCATTGTAATATTGTTTTTAATTGTATTATATATGGCCATCTATAATTATTTCTCAGGATCTTTATTACCTATAACCATCTATACAACCAGAAAATACAGGATATTTGCATACAGTTAAAAAAACACTGAGAAAAATCTGAAAAAGCAGCTTCTATAGGTTCTAGTGGCGAGTATTTAGTGTGACCTCCCCTTACATTTAGCAATAGCAGCATCTTCTAAAAGCATTATTCGTTCAAAATACTAAATCTACAGTACTGCAGCATCAACTCAGAGAGCTCTTATAATAAACCTGAGTGTAAGGAGATGTAAACCAGACATTCTGCTGAATGGGTGCCATTTGCTTGTTGTAAAATTAAATTTTCTTTAGTTTGTAGACACTGAATCTAGCAACACACATATGTAACTATTCATTATGAGTACTGGTCAATCTCAGGCAACTTTTATTTTATTTTTCATGGTTTCTCCCCTTACTGATACTCAGTCCAGTCATTCTTTATATGAGTTTTCAGCACAAAATTAGCAAAAACATAAAATGTAACCACATGGCATCCATACTAATAGCATTAGGATACTGAGCATAGTCTGATGATTCTAGAAGATCTTATGTGTAGTATGTTCCTTAATTTTTCAAAAGTGGGAATATTTTAGGGTAACTAAACTGAATGAAAGCTGGGGACATGACTGAAATGTGTATTTAAAAGTAAAAAATATTAAAGGCATAGATGGGATAAAGTGACACGACAATGCTAAAAAGGTTTTTTGAAAGATTTTAATCATTATATTTCATTGTAAAGTGTAATGTTAGACCAGAGACAGCTAACAAATTCTATTTTTCAGTGTTCTAGGTGCAAATATCTTACATTTGCAATTGCATCACTGTATAGAACACATTGCTTAATACCAAAATGTTTTTAAAGTCAATTATATGAATTATATTGACACATAATATTCTGGTGATGGAAATATCACCCGTTCAGTGGAATGGCAGTAAAAAGTACAGAAGTTCCTAGTATATACATGTACATGAGTCAAAGTAATGTTGTGTTTTCTTCTGGGTTTAAACTTTCCCAACAGGAATTAAACTCCTACATCATTGTTCACCATTTTTATTACATACAAACATTTAATACTTCTAAAACAGACTGTTGTTCCTTATCCAGATCTTTATTTCTTCAACAGATGATTGTTTTGACCCAAAACTTGTACTGGACTGTGATGGCACAGCTATTAAGGTACAGCACAGCCTGTGTGTTGTAAATGGTGTCAGATACTGTATAAGCCACACTGAACAATAATAATAATCTAATAAGGTTGTCTGCTAAATATAAATGATACATCAGGGATGAGAATGAAAACTAAAACGTGAAACTAAAATGTATTCTGCATACAAATTGTTTTTGCTTATGGATCACATTGTGAGAAGTTTTGCTGATTTTCGTAATGAAAAGACGTTAGCACAGCGTTTGCAGTACACAACCTTCAATTGAGCACATTTAATGGAGCATTAACAAGTCATTTCACTTCTGAAACCTTACAAACGCTAGTGGATAATGGAGAAAGTGTCCAAACTTTTATTTCTTTTTATGCTTTTATGTGTTTTCTGTACAGACATGGTACGTTTCTGTATATTTTCCTTTTCCGCCCAAAGCCGTGGGGCATGTAGATGTTTCAGATGTTTGAACCAAGCTGTAGAAACCTGTGTAAAACCATTTATTTACTCCTATAAAATATCCAAAATAAGTCCCTTAAAGCTAACATGGTTTAGTGTAATCGTTTTTATTATGTTCAGTAATTGTGATCTGTACGTTGTGTTTTCTGACAGAGGGAAGATGATGTAAACATAACATTGTTCACTACTTTGTTGTAATGTGTTGATGGTTCAACCATGTCAAAGTAGATAGTTTCGTGGGGTTAAAGGGACTGGAGGAAACATCTGAAGTGCTCTACTGCCCTCTAGGGGACTTTAGGGGTCTCTCTCTCTCTCTCTCTCTCTCTCTCTCTCTCTCTCTCTCTCTCTCTCTCTCTCTCTCTCTTTATATTTGCATACACACCATTGAGCCAAACCGATTGAAAAACTGATTATTTTGATACAGCTGTGCATGCTGGGTAATACTACACAGTAGAAGTTTGATGTAGGTTCGGCTCAAGTGTGAAGCAGCAAAGCTTGCACAGTGTTCATGGAGAGCAATGGACAGTGGTCCGAGGAGGGACAAACCACGAACTGGGGACAGGATGTTTGGTATAATGGTGTTATTATAATTATTATTATTGATTATTTTTGTCACCTCACAGCTCCAGATACTTTGCATGTTCTCATCTCACATTCCAAAGACGTATTAGGTCACTTACTGTCTCTAAAGTGTCCCGGTGTGAATGAGTAAGTGAGTGTGTGTTTTACTGTATGTCAGACCGCTGTTATTATACATCATACTGTCAGTAACATGGACAGGAAACACTGATCAAGCACCTCAGTACGTGACCGTGTACCTGTTACACTCACCATCGGTGATCTTAGCCTGCACATTATAAATCTGTCCATTCACTAGCGGTCCTGGGTGGGATTTCCGGTGTAATCATTCAGGGCTGCTGTCCTGTGATCCATTACTGCGGTCATTAATATTGGAGGATGAAGACTGATGGAGCAGAACTGACTGATTGAAGTCCAAAGTACATGAAAACCAACCTGGCTGATTCTGCACTGGATTGATTGACAGGTCTCTGGTGAGCATTATTACGATGCCTCGGAGGGTAATGTGGTTGTGTATTATACATGAAGATGCCTATGCACAAGCATGATTAATAAGTAAAGGGGTTAAACAGGGAAGGTGCAGGCTTGGGGAGTACGTAGAAATTGCCATGTCAGACTTTAATATTCTCTCAACCCAATTTATTTATGATCGAGGCTGGAGATTAAGGGCTATGTATGATGTTATATTCTCTTCGAAAAGTTTTTCAAATTTAATTTACCTGATTCAATTAGTATCTCCATTACCTAGTATCAAAGTCTGTATCCTACACACCATCTCCATGTAGCATGTCACAGATGTACTGAAAAATAATTCATTAATAATGTTTAGTCTACGAAATGACCTCTCAAAATTTAACCCAATGCCTCCAAGTCACCCCGTGTGCCCAAACCTTTAGTCTTATTGTCCATATGTTTATTTAATTTCTTCCTCCATGCTTTTGCCTGGTCAGAGTTCCAAGTGACTCAGTCGGCACAGGTTCCAGGAGTAAGCATTCCCTGGATGAGATGCATTGTCCCAGGTATTTAACCCTGGTGGGATTGTCACCTAGGGATGGTGCAGAGAGTCCTTCACCCTGTCTATACGTGAATCGTTAGGATCACAGGAGCCAAGGGGTGACCCATTAGTGAGTCGTTGCCCCACCCTGCCCTCATGTGAGTCACGTGGGTCGAGGTGGGAATGTGGGTTAAACCTCCTGGGAAGGGATCTCAAGACTGCTTTGTAGGTGGCTGACAGCTGATGATGTAAACCACCACAAAGTTTTTGCTTCAACTTACTTTCAGCAATGGTCCCATCTCAGAAAGTACATGAAACATTACAGCAGAGTGCTTTGCATTATGCTTTGGTTTATTTCAGAGCGTACAGAGGAAGCAGAAAGGGAGTCAAGAAATGATTTGATCATTATGTAGCCATGTTAAGTTTGTAATCATTTTAGTTACACGATAAGCTTTGCACTGCAGTGAATTAAAAGGTAATTATGTAATCATTATACCATTGCTACAACAACATATCTAATGGTGACCTAAGATTTTTGCACAGTACTCTAAATCAAACAGAAAGGTTATTAGAGAAAAACAGAGGATATACTGTGTTCAGGTGAAATGATATATTGCTTATATTAATGATCATGTGATTCATGTTGCTTGTCTCTTAAACAGCCGTGGCTTAAGCTGCAGGACGGAAGACAGGTAGGATTTCTCCTACAGCCTTTATGGTTTCCTTGATTCTGAAAAACAAGGTGCATTAGATATGTTTAGTGGATGTATAGCTAGGTTAATGGGTAGTCATCACTTCTATGCTGGACATGCATCTACTTTGACAGATAATGAAAATGACATCAAACCTTTGATACTAGAAATAAGGCAAAAGAGCTTATATCATTAAACTCGTACCTCTCAACATCCAGTCCAGCTCCACAGAGCCCGGCAAGCATGGGGACCTGTGATAGAGCGTACTGGAACTGAGAGAGAAAGGACAAACCTTGTCTATTTTAGATGCTCATAGTACAGTGTGTACATAGTATGTCATTGTTTTAAGATGATGTTTATATGCTTTAAAATAAAGACTTAATGATGCTACAGCTAAACTTACATTTTGTGACTAATTGGATTCAACGCACCAAACCTTAAAAAAATCAATAATTATGCATTCAGTCACCTTTGGCTCATGCCAGTTGAAGCAGGTGGTTCTGAAAAACTCAGACACGGTTTTGAGATGCCGTAGCTGAGTGCGGTCGAGAGGTCCGGACCATGCTGCGATTGGTCCGCCAGGAGAGCAACGCTGAAAGATCTCCTTAGCAGTATTTTCAATGTGACCTTTTGTCTAGGAAAAAAAGTTTTACAACGTTTGGTTTTTCATTCATTAATTCATTGATTTCTATGCCCGCTTAATCCAGTTCAGAATTGCCGAGTAATGAAAGGTGAGAACCAACTCTGGACAAAGCATCAGTCCATCGCAGAGAGCATGTTCATCTGCTACAGCTTCACTCAAGCTGCTTTCGTCATCAGCTCCAGCCCCATCATACCCGGGCCACTTAATGCCGATGTGCATACTTCACATAGATTAGATTTATCATCTATGCCACCCAAGGAGGTTTGGTCCCTTTTTGAGTCTTGGTCCTCCCAAGGTTTCTTCCTATAACACTCAGGGAGTTTTTCCTTGCCACTGTCGCCCTAGGCTTGCTCAATTTGGGATTGGACGTAGTTATTAGGAGATAATCTAAACTTGTAAAGTTGCTTTGAGACAATGCTCTATTGTAAAAAGCGCTATATAAATAGATCTGACTTGACTTGACACTCACTCACTCACTCACATGTCTTCTGGACTGTGAGAGAAAACCCTGAAGGAAACCTATGCAGACGCGATGGGGAGAACATGCAAACTCCAAACAGATAGCATCCTGGCCTGGGTCTCTGGAGATGTGAGATGACGGCAAACAATCTGAATGACAAAAAGGCCTGTATCTACAACTCCAACCCAGACCTGTAAAGGACTGGTGCCTCTTTTAGGTTACATGCTCATATGCACCCTGTGAATTCCAGGGATAGGCTCCGGAGAACCCTCCCACATGAGCCCGACCAGAATAAGTAGGGTAAATATGTGAAAATCAGCTCCATTGGTTATCTATATCTCATCCATGGTCTTGGCCCTACATACCTCACTGGCCTGCTCCCTTCATACAGTCCCTCACGCTCTCTGAGATCTACTGGCACTGGACTTCTTCACTGGGACTGCTGTTTAACTTCTGTTTTTAGTTTGTTTTTCCCGCTTCTCTCTTTTAAGCGTCCTTGGGTTTGTGAAAGGTGCTATACAAATTGAACGTATTATTATTATTAAAATAAAAAAATCTACACAAAGCAGCGTCTCTAACCTGCTGCAGATCATCATATTCTTTCTTGAGTGCAGCCTTTTTCACTGGATCATTTTCGCTCTCAATTCGGCGCTCAAGAATATAGAATGGAGCATCAAAGAAGGACACCAGGTCCGTGGGCTTCAGGACACTCCTGGGCTTCGAAACTGATAATGGTTCATCTCTCAAAAATGTGCCGACTGATAGCTTGCTGACTTCCTACAAGTCAAAAGAAACAAAAAGTTGACGATGTTGAAATTGTGGTTAATTACAGATTTTAAATGATGAGTTCTTTAGCTCAGTACTGAAGGTTCAGCCTCCGGTGACGTCATGAAATTCATAAGCTAAAGTAACATTGCTGTATTTTATCTGTACACGCAAAATCAATTGAATGAAATTAATTGAATTACATTTCATTTTTTCAGAAAGGACCCAAATCACTTGCTGCAGGCAGATACTCAGGTGCATTCATATCACCTGCCAAAAATATCAACACGACAACACTTGTGCCTACCTTGTCTCCATACTCGCACGGAGTGGATTCTTGCATGTTTTCTCGCAAATTCAGAAATTCATCCTGGAAGGTTATCTTCTCCAGATCCGACTGTAACAAATAAAATAATTTCCCAAAAGTAAATATCCAATAACATTCAGACACAGACACATCACAGAATAATAAAATAAAACACAGACACATCACAGAATTTATTACGTGTTTGACTTAAACCCCATCGAGCATTTATGGGGGGACTTGAAGACAGAGAAAGCCAATATTTTTGAAATCATGTGAGACAACATGGATCATCCATGAGTGCATGCAGCTTGAGAGCATGCTGTCATTACAGCAAAGGGGAGAACATACCAAATACTAATCAATTCTGACTTTTATGTGTTTTTACTTGAACATTCTCTTCTATCCGATCCTATCCGGTGCTGATTGTATGACATGTCTGTAAGCAAAACACTGCATTGCACCATAAGAACCTTAACCCATATGTGAAACATAATGGTGGTAGTATCATGGTTGGGGGCTGTTTTGGTGCATGGGGGCCAAAACAGCTTGCCAACAAATTCTGAATTATACCAGTAATCGTCAGGACATCTGTTCTTGAAGCTCCAGAGAATGTGGATCATGCAGTAAGACAGCGACCCTAAGCATGCAGGTTGATCTACCAAAAATGGCTAAGGAATAAAATTAAGGCTTTGGCACAGCCAAGTCAAAGTCCTGATTATAAACAATGTTTGGCTTGTGTTTCTTTTTACTCACTGAAATGCCTGACTTTACTGAAACATTATAAAGATCCTTAAATATTGGATTATCTTCTCGTCACAGACTAGATTTATACATGCATTATGCATTTTTAATTTGAATTAATTATATGTACGTAAAGGATGTTTCTTCCTGAAATAACACGAGCTTCCTGTTTACTGCACTATTGTATTGGGTAACTCTAAAGAACACTATTAATCTTGATGTTATTATTAAATTATAAACAGGATATTTCTGGGTCTGTAGCTCATTTTCACCTGGTTACAGTAATTAAATAAACATAATCTTTTTTGACTGTCAAAAACAATGACATTTCATGATATCCAAAGTTCATCCCCTATTTTAATATTTATCCCTGGCACTCCGGCTAAATTATGAGTACAATTAGCAGGTATCACATATTGTGGCTTTACACACCATTTCTGTGTAAGACATCCAAACTGCTGACATCTCTGAACCAAGAAATGTCTGCCTTTCCTCATCGTAAAAGCAGAAGTAAGCCACCTGATCCGGTTCACTTGCTGAAATTCCATACACTGAAAGGCAACAGGAACACGTTCATGAAAATCTCAGGCTTCTCCGTTTAAAAATATGTATTCCTGAAGTCAGCTGTTAAGCAAAAAACATTATTTAAGAATGAGAGTAGCTACCACTGATGTTATCAGGGAGATTCTCCAGCATTGATCCAGAGTAGCAGCTCTCCATAAAGATCACCATCTGCAATTAATGCACAATAGATTTGGAAAAATCAAAAATGTCATTTGATCAGGCGTGTCCAAAGTATGAACGCGTTATTCAAATGCAGTATTATATAGAGGATTCTGAATCCCCGATAAAATGTCAGTTCAGATACCCACCTTGGAGAATTGCTGGTTTCTAGCCATGTCTTCAATCGCTTCAAGGAAATCAATGGCATAAAGCTGGCAAGAAAAATAAAATGTCATGAAAACAGCATCCTATTTAACACGAGAAATGCCAAAAGCAGGTAACTTGGCCGCTGTGATGTCCTACTAGGAGCACCGGGCTGGTTTGCCCTACTGATACATACAGTGCCTTGCAAAAGTATTCGGCCCCCTTAAACTTTTCAACCTTTTGCCACATTTCAGGCTTCAAACATAAAGATATGAAATTGTAATTTTTTGTGAAGAATCAACAACAAGTGGGACACAATCGTGAAGTGGAACGAAATTTATTGGATATTTTAAACATTTTTAGAAATTAAAAAAAATGAAAAGCTTTCAGTGAGGATCTCTGAATGATCCAGTGTTGACCTAAATGGCTGATGATAATAAATAGAATCCACCTGTGTGTAATCAAGTCTCCGTATAAATGCACATGCTCTGTGATAGTCTCAGAGTTCTGTTTAAAGCGCAGAGAGCATCATGAAGACCAAGGAACACACCAGGCAGGTCTGAGATACTGTTGTGGAGAAGTTTAAAGCCGGATTTGGATACAAAAAGATTTCCCAAGCTTTAAACATCTCAAGGAGCACTGTGCAAGCGATCATATTGCAATGGAAGGAGTATCAGACCACTGCAAATCTACCAAGACCCGGCCGTCCCTCTAAACTTTCAGCTCAAACAAGGAGAAGACTGATCATAGATGATCAGAAGACTGCAGAGATCTACAGCTGAGGTGGGAGACTCTGTCCATAGGACAACAATCAGTCGTACACTGCACAAATCTGGCCTTTATGGAAGAGTGGCAAGAAGAAAGCCATTTCTCAAAGATATCCATAAAAAGTTTGCACAAGCCACCTGGGAGACACACCAAACATGTGGAAGAATTTGCTCTGGTCAGACGAACTTTTTGGCCACAATGCAAAACGTTATGTTTGGCGTAAAAAGCAACACAAGCTCATCACCCTGAGCACACCATCCCCACTGTCAAAACACAGTGGTGGCAGCATCATGGTTTGGGGCCTGCTTTTCTTCAGCAGGGACAGGGAAGATGGTTACAATTGATGGGAAGATGGATGGAGCCAAATACAGGACCATTCTGGAAGAAAACCTGTTGGAGTCTGCAAAAGACCTGAGACTGGGACGGAGATTTATCTTCCAACAAGGGACAATGATCCAAAACATAAAGCAAAATCAAACAAAGTCCAGACCCTGAATCCAATCGGAGAATCTGTGGAAAGAGCTGAAAAACTGCTGTTCACAAACGCTCTTCCATCCAACCTCACTGAGCTCTCCAGCTGTTTTGCAAGGAAGAATGGGCAGAAATTTCATTCTTTCGATGTGCAAAACTGATAGAGACATATCCCAAGCAACTTGCAGCTGTAATCGCAGCAAAAGGTGGCACTACAAGGTATTAACGCAAGGGGGCCGAATAATTTTGCCACGCCCCACTTTTCAGTTTGTTATTTCTAAAAAAAAGTTAAAAATATCCAATAAATTTCGTTCCACTTCACGATGTGTCCCCATTTGTGTTGATTCTTCACAAAAAAAATTACAAAATTCATATCTTTATGTTTAAAGCCTGAAATGTGGCCAAAGGTTGAAAAGTTCAAGGGGGCCGAATACTTTTGCAAGGCACTGTAGGTGATACTTACTTTAACACCTGGGAAGACTTCTTTACACTTATAACTCACAGATAAAATCTTTTCTTCCAAGATTAAAACTCTCTATCCGTAATGTCCCCAGTGATTGTAAATATATTTCTTTATACCCACAGTTAGTTCCGACCCGAAATCTGAGAGACGTCTTCCGCCGTTACATTATTAACGATAACGGCACTGTGGACCGACGCTCTAGAAGTATTAGTCAAGTCAAGTCAAGTCAAGTCAGATTTATTTATTTATAGCGAATGGAGCATTGTCTCAAAGCAACTTTACAAGTTTAGATTATCTCCTAAATAACTATGTCCAATCCCAAAAATTGAGCAAGCCTAGGGCGACAGTGGCAAGGAAAAACTCCCTGAGTGTTATAGGAAGAAACCCTGGGAGGACCCAAGACTCAAAAAAAAGGGACCCAACCTCTGGGGGGCGGCGAAGATGATAAATCTAAGAGCGAACTAAAGTCATGGAGTCAAAGTTCAAATAGAATGTGAAGTATGCACATCGACATAAGTGGCCCGGGTATGATGATAAATCTAAGAGCGAAACTAAAGTCATGGAGTCATGGTCGAATAAAATGTGAATTATGCACAGTGGAGCTCCATCAGATGTACAATCATGTGTAGGGCCGGAACTGCTGGAACACAGCTCGGAGAGAAAACAGAAAATGTAATTAGTTATTGATTAAGAGCAGCACAGTGTTAATAACAATCACTGATGCCATGTCAATCACTGATGCCAAGTGTAGCATGAGACCCCGGCAGCATTAGCTATAGCAGCATAGCTAGAAAGCTTAGAAAGAGGAGAACTGGTAGGAAAACACAGCCAAGAGGGATCACATGAGACATTGGCAACCCCACGAGCGGCAGAAGACAGCAACCCAACGTCTCTGATCACCATAAAGACTCTTTGGACTATGAACCCCCAGCTCTGCCCTTATTCTAAGGGGCAAGGATGGATGAGTCAAGATCACGAGGACCGAAGCCTAGTTCAGCCAGACCGCCCACTCGACACTCCCGGCAAGCGGACAAGGCAGGCAGGCCAGACATGGACTCCAGACTCCGGCCCCAGAAACCCAAGCCATGCAACCTGGTCTAAATCTAGTCAAAAGCCTGCGTAAATAAGTATGTCTTTAGCCTAGACTTTAAAACTTTGGAGGGTGTCTGATTCTCGAACGAAAGTGGGAAGTTTATTCCATAGTTGGGGGGCCATGTATGAGAAAAGCCTTTCCCCCTGCTGTGACTTTTTAATTCTAGGAAACTAAAAGAAAGTCCTGCACCCTGCGAACGAAGTAGACGAGTTGGATTGTAAAAACTCTAAGAGTTCACTCAGATAATGTGGGGCCAGGCCATGTAGAGCTTTATAAGTTATAAGAAGTATTTTGTAATCAATGCGGAATTTGACTGGTAACCAGTGCAGTGATGATAGAAACAGGAAGTGATGTGATCAAATTTTCTAGTTCGAGTTAGCAGCTGCATTCTGAAGTATTAATCCGCGGCACACACGTAACCTGGCACCGACGCCGGCCAGAAAAAAGCAGTCAAGTTATAATGAGTAAAACACTGCTGAAATGAAAGTTATTAATTAGTTTATAAAATCTATTGGTTTTGAAAACGATATGAATTTGGAAGGTTGAAGCTATTGATGACCAACCTGAGCCAAAGGTTTATCACCTTCAGGATTTGGAAGCGCTGGAAAAGCGAAACGTCAGTCAATTTAAATCAAACATCCGGCTCTTAATGGATTCACAGCTCGACTGAAGAGCAACGAGACTGAAGATCAGTTTTAGTCCCATCAACAAAAATGACCTGAATCAACTCCATCCCTCACAAAGACGTCGTTTGCTGGACTTAAACTCTGCATCTTTCATTAAACACCATGCACGGCTAATCGGGCGTCCATTGTTCTGACAGGTTTGTTATCTGTAAGTCCAGCTCTAACCCAGAGAAGCTGCTGATGCTCTGTAACTCTGCCCTTACATTTCTGAATGATAAGATTAACATTAAGAGCTTCATCATACTAATTTATAATCACTAATCAAACGGGATCCTAGACTTTGGTTCTAACACCGGGATCTCACTCCGATCTGCTTCAGTCGGTAGAATAGTGGATCTTAGTAACAGCCTGCCTTATAAACCCGAACCACTTTATTTGCTGAATGTAAATAAACTTTCTCTTTAATAAATTAAAAACTTACCAATCGATATATTTGTGTTTATTGTCTGAATAATAAACAGTTATGGGTCATTCTGTTCCTAGACTTTAATGCCGCGAGGTAACGATAGAATGGAACTATTTTACCTCGCGGAAGGCTGATAAACGTTTTTTAAAATCCTTTTTTCAGTCCTTTTTATCTTAAAACCTAACAGTAAATGATAAACGATAACGGAACTGTGGTATAAAAGCAATAAGGCACTCGAGGGGGTGCAGTATTGTGAATATATCACAGGAAAGAGGCGTTACGGCCCTCCGCTTCGCATCGGGCCTAACAACACCTCTTTCCTGTGATATATTCACAATAATGCACCCCCTCTCGTGCCTTATTGCTTTAATAATACCTTATTGTGTTAGATTATTTAGTTTGGGTGTATGCCATAAATTTATCTTGAATATAGAGGAGTGGAAGTACGTACTGGTGAGTCAGGAAAGCAGAACACACCCGGGCCTCCATGGTCTGACAGAAAGACGAAGATTGTGTCATTTTTTCCACTAAAAAATAAAGAAAAAATATGTCAAGTCTGTAGTTTCAGGTTATAATGTCAACATTGAGTAATTTAAGTGCAGCATTTTGCGTAGATCATTTTCCTTTTTGGGGGAAATACAAAATGATGGACTGGCACAGGAATAGGCCCCAGAGCTAACTGTGACCCTGTCCAGGATAAGCAGGGTCTAAACATAAATGTTTTTAATCAATAGTAAAGTGGTAGTAAAATACTAAAGGAGCCAGTAGCAAACCTTTTGATGACCTTTTTAGGTCCACTCTTGGTGACAGCACTCTCATCTCCACGTAGGGCAGCCAGAAAGTTTTCAGGTGTCACGTCCTGTAAGGAACTTGAAATGTAATGTGTGTGTTGTGTGCCATAATAATAAAGTATTGTGTATTGTTGAAGGTCTTACGTTTCCCGTGTAGTCTTTTGGGACTCCGGGGTAAACGTTTGGTCCGTTTGGTTCATTGATAATGTTGCCTTGGTAAGGGTTTCTAGAGAGAGAGGAATATGAGGTAATCCGTCATCAAATACTTTATACATACCAAAATACATCTTCACATTTACGTCCATGCGTGGTAATGATAGTTAGGTGAATGCTGAGTGCTATATCCATATATGTAATAATGGCAAATACTCACAAATCGTTATAAGCAATGTCATCATACATCATAACCACAGTCTGCTCATCTGGAATGCCATTCTGGTGAACTATCTGATATGAGTGGCAGATATTAGCCTAGAAAATATGAACCAAGACAAATGGTTTAAAAAAAACACACTAAAATTGTTTGTATTTTCTTCAAATGATTAACAGTATAACATGGCTTATGTTCTTCTTTAGTTCCTTATGAGAACATAAGGGCTTCTCATGAGCTTCCATTTGCACATAATGAAGTTCTCTTCTAATGGTCTGGACCAGTTCAAACTTTCAGTAGCTGCAGTTCAGTAGGACACCACTGCTGTGACCTGGGTTTGAGCCCCACAGGACACCCACAGATCAGGTACTGTCTGGGTGGTGGATTATTCTCAGCACTGCAGTGATACTGATGTGGTGGTGGTGAGTTAATGTGTGGTACGAGACACAGCAGTGCTGCTGGAGTTTGAAGATACAACTGGGAATATGTACTGGCAAGGAAGAAAATTCATATTCTTAAACAATATCCTGTATATCCAAGTCAAATCCTGTGCCCTTGAGTCCATGTCTGTGGCTCTGTGGATAGTTTTATCCCTTATGATTGCCTGGCCTTTCTTCTGCACAGTTCATGTTGGTGCTGGTTGGCGCTGCTTGGCGCTGGTTGGTGCATGTGATCCTCCACCACCAGCACCGCCCCTTTACTAACCTGGGATTCAAACCCAAGCAAGTGCTTCCAGCAGCAAGCTCTTACCAGAGTATTTATTAGACCCTTAACTTTCTAAATCCATATAAAAAATAATATAGGATTTAACCCAAAAGATAAATCATGAATAAATATGAACTATTCAATAGGGAAAATCCCAGCTGATGAGGAAGGAAATGTAACTGTCTGTTGTATATTCCCTTCTTAGCTCTTACTGGAATTAATGATTGCACAAACACGCAAATAAAAAAAAACTATTTATTACTATTATATTATTTTCAGGGCTAATTTGATAGATACATTGTTATAAATACAGTTAATCCAATAAGTACAGGCAGGCACACCCTTAAACAGTTATGAGGCACGTGATCTGTAACTTCTGTCTTTCAGAACAGCTGGAATAATCTGATTAAGAGGCACACAAAGAAAAACAGCAGCAGCAGCAGTTCCATACCTGCAGGCCATAATTATCCCAGGTGTTTGCTCCAGCCACAAGGATGGCCCACTGTTTCCCCAGTTTTTCAGCCATTTCAAATCCAAATCAAGTCTACTGGCTCCTTAAAAGTACAAACTACATAGAAGTGTATGTTAAATATCTGTAATAAAACTATTTTTAAATCTAAACCACAGGTCCAGTCAGCTCCAGATATGAGAGATGATCTCACCTTCCAATAAGCAGCTGTCTTCTTTGGAATCCTCTTACTGAATGTGTTTGCTACAATTTGATGACTTTCACTTTTCTCTTTTATTTCCTGGAATCCAAGCTGAACTTCTGCCAAGAAACCTTGGTTTTAAAAACAACTTTTTCTGTTATGGGTCTAACTCTGATGACACATTTGTGGACACATTTTCCCACAGCTGTGGAAAAATGGTTTCATGTTTTTGATTGTTTCAATTGTTTCATTTCACTCAAATACACACATAGTACCTACAGATCATAATACCAGAGAAACTGATCATGTCACAGTGGTCTCTTATTTTTTTCCAGAGCTGTATATAAATCTAGTTTCATGTTTATTAAATCTAATTACTGCGTCAATGCCTTTTTTTTTAATAAACACAAAAATGTAAAATTAAACTAGAAATCTCTAAGTGAAAAATCAAAACTAAAGGTGGTTTGTAATCTATAACGATGTACAGTGGTGCTTGAAAGTTTGTGAACCTTTAGAATTTCCTATATTTCTGCATAAATATGAGCTAAAACATCATCAGATTTTCACCACAAATCCTAAAAGTAGATAAAGAGAACCCAGTTAAACAAATGAGACAAAAATATTATATTTGGTCAATTATTTATTGAGGAAAATGATCCAATATTACATATCAGTGAGTGGCAAAAGTATGTGACCCTTTGCTTTCAGTATCTGCTGTGACCCCCCTGTGCAGCAATAACTGCAGCTAAACGTTTCCTGTAGCTGTTGAATCAGTCCTGCACACCGGCTTGGAGGAATTTTAGCCCATTCCTCCGTACAGAACAGCTTCAGCTCTGGGATGTTGGTGGGTTTCCTCACATTAGCTGCTCGCTTCAGGTCCTTCCACAACATTTCCATTGGATTAAGGTCAGGACTTTTACTTGGCCATTCCAAACATGAAACTTTATTCTTCTGTAAACCATTCTTTGGTAGAACGGAGTCTTGAGAGCTTAGACTCGTTGTCTTGCTGCATGAGCCACCTTCTCCTGAGATTCAGTTCATGGACAGATGTCCTGGCATTTTCCTTTTAGAATTCTCTGATACCATTCAGAATTCATTGTTCCACCAATGATGGCAAGCCGTCCTGCCCAGATGCAGCAAAAACAGGCCCAAACCATGATACTATACCACCACCATGTTTCACAGATGGGATAAGGTTCTTATGCTGGAATGCAGTGTTTCCTTTCTCCCAAACATAAACGCTTTTCTTTTAAGCAAAAAAGTTCTATTTTGGTCTCGTCCGTCCACAAAACATCCTTCAATAGCCTTCTGGCTCGTCCACGTGATCTTTAGCAAACTGCAGACGAGCAGCAATGTTCTTTTTGGGAGAGCAGTGGCTTTTCTCCTTGCAACCCTTGCCATGCACACCATTGTTGTTCAAGTGTTCTTCTGACTGATGGTGGACTCATGAACATTAACATTAGCCCATGTGAGAGGCCTTCAGTTGCTTAGAAGTTACCCTGGGGTCCTTTGTGTCCTCACCAATGATTACACCCCTTGCTCTTGGAGTGATCTTTGTTGGTCGACCACTCCTGGGGAGGGTAACAATGGTCTTGAATTTCCAACTTTTTAGAGATGGTTTTGTAACCTTTTCCAGCCTGATGAGCATCAAAAACTCTTTTTCTGAGGTCCTCATAAATCTCCTTTGTTCGTACCATGATACACTTCCACAAATGTGTGTTGTGAAGAGCAAACTTTGATAGATCCCTGTTCTTTAAATAAAACAGGGTGCCCACTCACACCTGATTGGCATCCCATTGATTGAAAACAACTGAAAACACAGCTCACATACTTTTGCCACTCACTAATATGTAATATTGGATCATTTTCCTCAATAAATAAATGACCAAGTATAATATTTTCATCTCATTTGTGTAACTGGGTTCTCTTTATCTACCTTTGGGACTTGTTTGAAAATCTGATGGTGTTTTAGGTCATATTTATGCGGAAATATAGAAAATTCTAAAGGGGTCACAAACATTCAAGCACCACTGTGTAGTAAGTAACCCGTGGTTTGCTTTAATATATGGTTATTTGTTTTAATAAATTGCTCAGTAAACTTTGTTAGGGGTAAAACTAAAATAAATAAAAATAGTGTGTTTTTTTAGTTTAGTTTTTAAAGAAAAAGGAACAGGCAGACTCATGAATGTGATTCACGTTATGATTTTGTTGTGTCGTCATGTTAGGGAAAAAGCATCATGTAGTTATGAAGGTTCACTTACTATGTGATAAACACATGCTTAAATCGTTGAGGCGGGAATTGTGGATCTAGATTTGTTTCCAGATGTGAACCAACATAAGCACCTATTTTTATATTTATAATATTTATATCTATTTTTTATTCTCACTATGTTTTTCAACATGTTATTTTTATAAAAACTTCGTCTTCATTATACTGTTAGGTGTAGCGTTAATTAGCTACAGCAATCATTATGTCAATGGAATGTCCTCACAATGATACAAAGACGTGTGTGTGTGTGTGTGTGTGTGTGTGTGTGTGTGCGTGCGTGCGTGCGTGCGTGCGTGCGTGCGTGCGTGCGTGCGTGCGTGCGTGCGTGCGTGCGTGCGTGTGTGTGTGCGTGTGTGTGTGTGTGTGTGTGTGTGTGCGTGTGTGCGTGTGTGCGTGTGTGTGTGTGTGTGTGTGTGTGTGTGTGTGTGTGGTAACCAAGCCCTGAATAGGATTAATCGGATATGGACGGTGAATAAGTAAACAGATAAAGCATAGGACGGTGTAGTTACTTATTTCAGTCACAAGGGGGCAACAAATCATTGTTAAATGCATACATATTGTACTAGCGCTATATATTATTTAAATGACTCTTAATCCCCATACATTATATGAATATTTTGTTGCACTTTGAATAAATGCTCCTGTTAGAGTATCATTATATATCAGAAATCCTACTAATAATTTGACACATTGAGGGGAATTATTATTTAAATCAGTGCATTAAGCTAAATAAACATGATATGTCTTTTGTACTCTAAATCTGAATACTTGAAAAGAGACGTGTGTACAAAAGACAGACTGAAAGCAGCTCAGGTGTGTTCTATACTCCTTTCCTTTGTAGTCTGCAGGAAGGAGACGGTTTGCTGAGATCTGGTCAGACCAGTCTGTCCTGTGGAGTTACACATCATCAGCAAACAACAGTCTGACCTTAAGTGCTGCTAGAGAATGGCTCTTAACACCAGAATGAAGGCCTCATGCAGCACCAGTGTTCCTGTAGGTCAGGGGAAGTGTGCTTTCTGGGTGCAATTTGTTTAAGCAGTTCGTCTTTCAGATTTAAACTAGTTCATAAAAATAGTGTTGCAATATTATAACATGAGATTAGTTTTCAGAGGCAACTGGCGACTGAAGCAATATGCAGCCACTTGTGCAAGCTTACATTGCAGATGCACTTGCTAAAACGATTGCATCATCCTCCCCACCCAGACTGAGCCATCAGGGCTCTCTTGGACTCCTGGAAAGGGGCGGTTGTGGCACTTCCAGTTTTCACACTCACATGTTTACACAAGAGCACGCTTGCACAACAATATACAGGAATGCATCTCAATCTCTGTGTTAGCAGGGTTCAAGCAACTCGTATTATAGGCAGGGCATTTCTAGACTACCAAGACCTTTAACCCACAATTGCTTGGATTTTGAGGCTCTATCAGCTGTGGGTGGCTCTGGATAAGGGCGTCTGCTGAATGACATACATGTAAAATGTAATGTGATGGAAAAGTGATTTAACACTAAGTGGGCGTTACTCTGCCATGGATGAGAAATGAAGGACAAATTAACACTCGGGTATTTTTATTAATGGCTTTAATTAAACATGTATAGTGGTGCTTGAAAGTTTGTGAACCCTTTAGAATGTTTGATATTTCTGCATAAATATGACCTAAAACATCATAAGATTTTCACACAAGTCCTTAAAAGTAGATAAAGAGAACCCAGTTAAACAAATGAGACAAAAAAATATTATACTTGGTCATTTATTTATTGAGGAAAAATGATCCAATATTACCATATTAGTGAGGTGGCAAAAGTATGTGAGCCTTTGCTTTCAGTATCTCTGGTGTGGACCCCCCCTGTGCAGCCAATTAACTGCAAGCTAAATGTTTCTGTCGCTGATGGAATCAGTCCTGCACACCGGCTTGGAGGTGGGTGTGGGGGTGTGGGGGGCCGGAGTTGGAGGTGTGTGTTGATGGGCGGGGCGCGGGAGGGGGGTGGCGCGGTGGGGGGGTGGTGGTGGGGGGGGGGGTGTGGTGGGGGGATTGGGTGGCGGTTGGGGTGTTTTGGTGCCTTGGTTGGGTGGGGGGGGGGGGGCGGGGGGGGGTGGGTTCGGGGGGTGGGCGGGGGGTGGGGGTGGGGGGGTCTTGTGGGTGGTTGGGGAGGGGGGGTGGGGGTGGTTGCGGGGGGAAGGGGGGGTGGGTGTGGGGGGGGTGGGGGGGTGGGGGGTGGGGGGGGGGTGGGGGGTGGTGGGGGGGTGGGTGGGGGGGGGTGGGGGGGTGGGTGGGTGGTCGTGGGTGGTGGGGGCCCGGGGGGGGGGTGGGGGGGGGGGGGGGGGGGGGGGGTGGGGGTGGTTGGGTGAAAAAACAAAAACACACAAAACAAAAAAAAAACAATTTGTTGGTTTTTGTTTTTTTAGCCCATTCCTCCGTACAGAACAGCGTCAGCTCTGGATGTTGGTTGGGTTTCCTCACATTAGCTGCTCGCTCAGCTCCTTCCACAACATTGAGATTGGATTAAGGTCAGGACTTTGACTTGGCCATTCCAAAAACATTGAACTTTATTCTTCTGTAACCATTCTTTGGTAGAATGGTTCGGCTTGTGTTGCTTAGGGTCGTTGTCTTGTGCATGGACCCACCTTTCTCTTGAGATTCAGTTATGGACGAGATGTCCTGACATTTTCCTTTAGAATTCTCTGATAGAATTCAGAATTCATTGTTCCATCAATGATGGCAAGCGTCCTGCCCAGATGCAGCCAAAAACAGGCCCAAACCATGATACTACCACCACCATGTTTCACAGATGGGATAAGGTTCTTATGCTGGAATGCAGTTGTTTTCCTTTCTCCTAACAAACGCTTTTCTTTTAAACCAAAAAGTTCTATTTTGTTCTGTCATCCATCCACAAAACATTCCTCCAATAGCCCTTCTGGCTCGTCCACGTGATCTTTATGCAAACTGCAGACGAGCAGCAATGTTCTTTTTGGAGAGCAGTGGCTTTTCTCCTTGCAACCCTGCCATGAACACCATTGTTGTTCAGTGTTCTTTCTGATGGTGGACTCATGAAACATTAACATTAGTCAATGTGAGAGAGGCCTTCAGTTGATTAGAAGTACCCTGGGCTCCTTTGTGACCTCGCCAACACCTACAATGCCTTGCTCTTGGAGTGATCTTTGTTGGTCGACCACTACTGGGGAGGGTAACAATGGTCTTGAATTTCCTCCCATTGTACACAAATCTATTACATTCTCCTTTGTTCGTGCCATGATACACTTCCACAAACGTGTTGTGAAGAGCAGACTTTGATAGATCCCTGTTCTTTAAATAAAAACAGGGTGCCCTCTACCACACCTGATTGGCATCCCATTGGTTGAAAACACCTGACTCAGATTTTACCTTCAAATGAACTGTTAATCCTAGAGGTTCACATACTTTTGCCACTCACTAATATGTAATATTGGATCATTTTCCTCAATAATACCCCTGATTTTTCATGGTGGCACCTTATAACGCTTTGATGTTTTTGCTTTTATGGAAACACACCCAAGCAGGATGAAATTTATTTACTCTTCTGGACTATAGACCATAAGCTCTTCCAACCTGGTATTGTTGGGTCCTTGAGCATGGCCCCTAACCCACAATTGTTTGGATTGTAAAATTGTATTTGTTGGAAGTTGCCCTGGATAAAGACATCTGCTGAATGACCAAACGTAAATGTTTAATCAATTAACTGACAAAGAAAATACAATTATAATCAGGGATAATAAAAATAATGTTAACATTAGCAATTACTTCAGTAATGACCGGACAGACAACCCATATTTTTCTTTTTGATCTGTACCTGGTTAAAGCGATATAAATGATTAATAATAAATAAAATAAATCAATTTGATTTGCACGTAGGTAAGAACGCGTACTGATTTACATACTATACAGTATGGAAGTATGCAGGTCATTATACACACCTTTGCTTTTAATTGATCGTTTTACTTTCTTGTTCAGAAAGAGGACAGGTGTGGTAAGTGATTGATTGCCTCCTAGCCAATAAAATGACAGAATCAGCCCTAGATCCCGCCCTATCTAAATAAAACAGACCAATCAGGTCAGGGTTTATCTCCTCCCACAGGGTACGCCGAGTTCGCGAGGTTTCCCCGTCCTGTAAGGATTACGCGGTGGCAGTGCGAGTCGGTTTGTTGTGTTATTGCGTAAACATGCTGCTTTAGAACAATAAAACAGAAGTTTTTATTCAAGCTAAAAGCTGGAGGCTGTGTTTGTAGGAAGACCAATGCTCGAAGTGCGTGGAAGTGAAGGCGCCTTTACTTAGTACAGCGAGCAGCTCCAGTCCGAGTGAGTAACCAAAGCTACTTTATTTTCTCTTGTTTAAGGGAAGTAACAGCGCTTTTTCTCTACATACAGCAGAGTTTATAAACTTCACACTTCGGCCGGTTTGGTTATGGTTACTTGTAGGAAGAGAAACAAACACTCGTGCTATTTTGGTTGCGTGTCGTTTGTTTGACAGCTTTGTAAGCCGGAATCACTTTGTATTTCATAAGACGCCTGCAGGGTTTGCTAAGTTTGAGCTCATTTTCCAATTTTAATGAGCTATTTTTATTAAGTTTATAGAGTGCTGGGTTAGGGAGGTGTGTTTTACATGCAGTATACTGTGTGTGTGTGTGTGTGTGTGTGTGTGTGTGTGTGTGTGTGTGAGAGAGAGAGAGCCATACATACAGTGAGTGATATAGAGAAAGAGAGGATGGTTAGAGTGCGTTTGGGTTACGTTTTTGTGTTTTATATATATATATATATATATATATAGATAATATATATATATATATATATATATATATATTATATAATATATCTATCTATGTGTATATGGATATATATGTGGTATATCTCACCCTATACATCAAACAGTCATTCAAAGAGTTTAAGCCAAAGCTGTTTCAGGTGAAGAGAAATTTATTTTTATATATATATATATTCACACACAGTATGGATAGTTGCTGTCTGGATTTAGAAGGGTCAGATTGTGAAAGAGTGGAGTGGTTCAGGAAGCATGAGCCATCATTATCACACATGGATTATCCACCACAGAGTCCAGACCTGAACCCATTGAGAATCTTTGGGATGTGCTGGAGAAGACTCTGTGCAGTGGAACAAATCTCCCATCATCAATACAAGATCTTGGGTTGGAAAAATTAATGTAACTCTGGACAGAAATAAATGTTGTGATGTTGCAGAAGCAAATGAGAACCTACTCCCTGCATCAGTTAGGGTTAAATAAGTTGTTGGCAGCTGAAACATAATCACCAATGCAGTAATTATTTGATGGGAGGCTTTTTTTTTATTTAACTATTTGCTTAGTTAAATCCGGGTGGTGACCTTTTTTTGGGCTTGGCTGTGGTTTTGTGTGTGTGTGTGTGTGTATCGACGTCCATTCAGTTAAATAGCCAAAGTCTCTCAGTTGCTGATTTAAGTTGGCTCGTACCTACACGGACCATTCTGCCATTCAGATTACACCACATATACAGGTGTATTTTATTCGCAGACAGGTGCAGTAAATAACATCACTGGTCCTGATTTGCCTGCAGAGCCATACTGCAGGTTTAGCCCCTTGACTCTCTGTCAATGGAAGCAAGCCATTATACACCATGGCCACTTTGTTAGTGCTTAATCCATTCAGGGGTGTGGATCTGTCCCTCAACACTCGTCTCAACCAAGCAGGGTGACTTCAGACGCATCAGCAATCCTTGGAATCCAAGCAGTTGTGGAGAAAACCTGCAAGCTCCACACTTCTTGCAACCCAGGTTTTAATAGCTGTGCCGCCCCTCATGTACACCAGTACCTTGTTTATATTTGGGTGATGCGTCTTTCCCTACTCTGACAGTTGTAAGGGGAAAACTAAAGTTTAAGAGGAACCAAGCTCAGATATGCAACCTCTCCACCCCCGGGAGAGACCAGACAACAGGATTCATTTGAGGGTGTGTCTGGCTTAATATCAGTGAAACTGAAAGGTATATGGGATATGATCTTGTTCAGCATGTTAATGAGTCTTCAGGGAGACGTGTGAGGTTCTCTAGTGTTGCTGATGGTATTTGGTTGACAGGCCCTAGCCATTAGCTCCCTGTGGTTTCTGCTGATTGTGGATCAGATGACGGGGCTTTTATTCCTCTTTCTCTCTGATGACATACTTTCAATGTTTTTTGTAGGGACTAGTTTTTTAAAATGGAATGCTCAGCTGCTGGAATTGGCACTCTTTGTTGTAAACTGATTATTGGGGCTGTGGTAGCCTAGCGGTTAAGGTACTGGACTATGGCCCCAAGAGTCCAGGGTTCAAATCCTGCCAAGCTGTTTTGGATTGCATGGAATGCTCAGCTGCCTGAATTGGCACACACTGTTGTAAACTACTGGTTATTGGGACTGTGATGGCCTAGTGGTTAAGGTACTGGACTATGGACCAGAAGGTCGAGGGTTCAAACTCTCCCAAGCTGCCATTGTTGGCTCCTTGAGCAAGACCCTTAATCCACAATTGCTTGGATTCTAAGTCGCTCTGGATAAGGCCGTCTACTAAATGACATATGTTTGATGTTTACTGATATAATTAATAGTTTCTTTCCATCTGTTGCTTTTCTTGTAAGGCACTTTTTTGCAGAATGATTTTTAAGGTTTGCTAGTGTATCCTACCTGCTTACATGATGCAGTGAATACATGAACTCTTCAGGGGTTTTTTTTGCAAAGTGACTGACATGCATGATGATGTCAGCTCGGACACCTTTAAGAAACAATTATGACATCGTAGACGACACGTCACACCCCTACTACAGGCCATCAGAGATGTGTGTGGGTGGAGACTTGGTGTTGGCCAGTTTATAGGAAAGTTTCAGAGCCACTACTTGTTGGCTGATTTGTTATAACCTTTTATCTATCACTGCCTTTTAACACAACATCCATTATGTAGTGCAGAAAATTGTTGTTTACGTTGAATGAAAAATTTCTCTTCACCTGAAACAGCTTTGGCTTAAACTCTTTGAATGACTGTTTGATGTATAAGGTGCTTCATGTCGTTATTTCACCTGTACTCACCTAACTATTATCTGTGGTAATTCTAGACCGTCCTCTGTTATTAGACTAAGTGTTATTTTGGTTGGGAAGAGTAGCTGGCAGTGGAATCTGTACTTTGGAAGCTTGCTTCCTGAAGCTCCTAATAATCAGCTGATGATTAGGAGCTGTATTAACCCTTACAGGTCTGGGGCTGGATGCCAGATGCCTTTTGTTTTACAATCCAAGCAATTCTGGTAAGGTCTTGCTCAAGGACCTCAGTGGCAGCTTGGCAGAGATGGGATTTGAACCCTGGACCTTAACCACTGGGCCACCACAGTCCCACCACAACTGTATGTCCATTTGAGTGCCGAGACAAATTTCTCTCCTCAGAATGCGTTAAATCGAATTTGAGTTTTCTCTGGTTGAAGATCCTGACCATGTTTTTGGGGGATTTTGTACAGTGCACTAACTTTGCTCCCTTAGACTGGTATGAGGAACATGACCTGATGTGATCTTTCTCTTGCACACTGCTGTGTCAGATATCACGGCTTACTTTCTCACTCCCTGTTCCCTCTGTATGAGTAGTCCGTTGATACTCTCCCTGATCTGACTGGCTTGAAGTACTGGCTTTCTGCTGGGTAATTGAGCGGCATTGAGAGACGTGAAATGCGCTTCGTCTTTAGCTTAACTCTTTAAAATGGTTCGCGGTGGACACGGTGCATTCCTTTTCTTCACTGCATGAGATTCCTGCATGTCTCATGGGTGCGCTGTCTCATACGGATGCTGCGCAGCTGTCTTGGGGGAATGTTTACTTTGGGATTTCAGGGTGATTAATAAAGCGTGAAAGCCAGCGTGTCTGTTCTGGAATTTGGAAATGCTCTAGGTTGACGGCTCCCATGGGCTGGTTGGTAATGTCTGTACTTACTTTCTGAGAGCTTGTAGGGCTTATTCCTGAGAAACAATTTGACCCACACCCTGCCTCTTTACAGGCAGAGCCTGTCTGGGGCTTACCCTGCAGCACAGGGTACAAGGCTGGAATCACTCCTGACCCATTGCATGGCACATGCATTCCCTCACACTGGGACGCTTGGCAGTACATCAGCATATGGAATGTGGGAGGAAACTCGCACAGGCTCGGAGTATATACCACACACAGGCAGTGGTTGGGCCAGGACTCGAACCCAGATCTCTGGAGCCCTGATGTGACAGCACTAACCACGGTCACTCCTCTTTGCATATTGAAATCACAATGGCTTGTATATCTATCAGTCAGCAATATCAGCATATTACTGAGGAACTTCAGCAGTCAGCTGTCCATGACGGTCTTAAACCAGCCAAGGTACCAGCATAAGAACACTTGTGCTGAGAGAGATGGGTGCAAACAATGTTTGAATACTTTAGATCCAAGATGCACCCTGCTAAAATGGAGACACAATTTTATCTACCCACCCTCATGTCTTGTTCCTCACATCTACTATCTCGTGTGTTGTTGGTTTCCTAGCAAATATTTCTTAGTGCAAGTGCTGGAGCCTTAAAGATCATGTTCTACACACAAAGTCTTACATAAACTGGAGGGTGTAGGGAGAAGCAAGATATTGAACGGTACCTATTCTTCCCCCAACTGCCCTTCAGAAAGCCTTTTTGTTTTAGCAAGAACTGGTGGTTCGAATAGCTTTCGCATGTATACTGTGGTGTCTGACAAGATCTCTGATGGAGGCTTATCTTGAATGCAGACCTTCAACTTTAAGTACAAGCTTTCATTGGGCCAGATTTCCAAACATACCATTGTTTGAGCCCATGCTCTTAAGGTGGAGTTTGTAATGTTCAAAGGTTGATGTCTTATCAGGGCCTTTACGTTTGATAAATGAAGTTGCATCTCCAGAATATTCGAGAAGCATTCAGTCCCATTGCTCCATAAGCCTTAGTTGACTGATGGAAAGCACCTACCAAACTGTATTGTTTATAGGCAGGTAGTTGTAGTAGGTGCAGACAAACAGCCATTTATAACAATGATCTACATAGCAGTTGTGATTTTTGATCAGTTATTTGTGTGGCTTTTTTAATTCATTTCAGTCTGTCAACAGCAAGTTCAGAATTTGGCAGTCACCCTTCCCTAAATCCAGCTTCAGGCTGTAATCCTGGGCAATGATACAGAAGACTGGAAATCCCCAAAGTTGTAAGATTTTTTTAATTAGATGCTCTTTATGATATAAATGGACACATTTCTGACGAAGTCTATATCATAGTAATGTTTATTCCCCATTAAATCCTCTCTCGGAGACTGAAACCTTTACTTTTACCTTTTTTTTGGTAACGTACAGTAACCTCCAGAATTATTGGCACCCCTGCTTAAGAGGAGTGGTGAGGGTTATCACAAATGAACCTCCCTCTGGCGATAAAACAGCACTTAGTCTTTTCTTATATGTTTGGAGAACACCGAGCAGGGAATTTGAGACCATTCTTCGTAGTAGAATCTCCTAGGTCCTCATGTTTTGTCTTCTTCAGTTGACCCCACGGATTTTATGGGGTTTAAAAGTTGACTTGTTTTAAAGGGTGAATGAAGAGAAGCTTGGATTCTTTTGGTATAAGGAGTTAAGGTATTAAGGAGACCAGAACAGTGTGAAGCAGGGACACTGTGTGAAGGTGAAGACCTGAAGCGAGCACCATCACATTTGTCCTTATTACAACGTACAGCTTGCAAACACAGCAAGACTGATTCGGCTGTGCTGACGTCTGGGTTATACTGAAATATCTGCTGCTAGGTACCAGCTGTCTGGCCTCGGTGCTCGGAGTGTGTTCTTGTAGTGTCACGTGATCACACTCCCAGAGGACGGTGCACTTGGAAAGGCAGTGTGCAGCGTAACTCGCTTCTTCATGTGCGTGTAGAGACACACTCGTGACAACCAGAGATGGTCTTTTTTAATACCTTCTAATTGTGGCAACCAGACGTGGAAGGAGGAAACATTATGAAGAAATCTAATTTAAAAACAGACCTATCACAATCTGCTCAGTTTGTGCTGCTACCACGAATACGCACCACCTTAATTGGGTTTTACTGAAGCAGTCCAACTGTGGGTTTTACCAGGAATCAAGAAGATATCGGGATCAACAGTAACCGATTCTGACTGTTAGCTTTTACACTTCATATGATATCATGTGCCATATTATATAACCTTTCTTAAATACAAAGATCTACCAACTTGAGAATTAAATTCAACAGTTGAAGCTTATTTATGAGGTCTGGGGAGAATAATTATACGATCAGGTTCATCATGACGATCGAATGATAGCCAGGTAGCTCGTCATTGCGTTAGTTTTAGTGCTCACAAACATCAAGGCTAACTTTCTCAAAGAGTAAGAACGCTGCCTGTCTTGCTGTCGCTAAAAATATTCACATCTGTGTTTAGTATTGGTGTAATGATGCATCTTGACAGAAGTTCGATTTGGATTCTGTTTTTGTTTATAATACTATCTAATGCAATTTCATTTTTGAACACCAGAGGGCACAATCATGTGCTCACAGCCACATAAACCATTCTCACTGATTCCTCCTAATTTCTTTTAATTGCTGTGGACTTGTGTATACAAAATACCATTTTGTTTACGATTTTATATATCTGTTTTTAGTAACTTGTTTTTAATTGCAGGGGACTTTTTCCTTTTGGTTGAACTTGTACAAGAACATGTGGTGTTTTGCATTGTGTAGACTTCAGAAATTAAAAAGGAATGTCTTATCCAATGTAAAATTGATAATTGTGAGAAAATATAATTGAGCACAGTGTGTCGTTACACCCCTAGTGTTTAGTCGCGTTTATTGCACTGGGAGCTGTCGATGTTAACTTAAAGCTGCATTAAACCTTTGCAACATGTTTACACTCTATGCAGCAAAGAAATGGGAAGATGCGGCTGGAGATTTTTTTTTTTTTTCCTTTTTCCTCATTCTTCAGCTGTAATTTTCTTTTTTTTTTTTTCTTTATTGTGCTGAATTATTATTGTTAATTTTTTGTTTTGTTTGTTTTTTTGGGAAGTAAGCATTGACTTTTTGGAGCCTTTATGCTTCTCTGTAGTACTGAGACACTGGTCAACTCCTCTTTAGTACAGGTATGTGCTGTTTAACGTCCAGTAGATCAGCAGCTGTTCAGAGGTAGAGGTCTGAAGCATTATAATAGGAAATGTATAGATGTTTTATTTATACAACAAATCGACCCCTTGCGACACCTGTTGACAGAAAGGAGAATTGCTGTCTTGAAAGGCATAAAAATCCAGGCGTCGTCTTTTGTTTTGGGTGTTTTGAGTTTTATAACGATGAAATAATTACTGTATTGTATGGTGCTAAATTATTTCATGCTGTTTTGATAATTAATATTATTGTTCAGAATAAAACCCCTATTATGTGACTGGCATGCTGATTTAAAGAGTCTGTTGATCTAGGTGTTTTGAGGACGTTTCTTAAGCAAATGTAGAGTTTCATGGCGTTGTTTTAAAGTTTTATGTATGTAAATTTTTCTTTGCTGTTACCCACAAATGTATTGTTGATTTTCTGACACACACATTGTGCTTAACACTAGCCTAGTTTTAAAACGCATGGCTTGTATCCGACCCTAAATCAAATATTGTTTGTCTTCAGATCTTAATGGTAACCTGTCCTATAGCCTATAAACCGTCGCTGGGTGTTCATTGTACATGTTCTAAATAAGATCCAGCAGCGGTTTAATGATTCCTTCACCAGGACCCAACCCTCAGACACAGACTGTAATTACACCCACAGCTACACCTGGATTACAGGGTTCTGACACGTTTTGGTTCTTAAAGAAGACATCACTTTAATTAGGGCTGTAAATTTACTGTGTATGAAAGTAGATACACAGCTCAGACCAACCACAGACTTGGCCACAGGGGAACATTGTTTTTCACCATTTTCCTTTTGGTTGGCTCTTATAAACTTTTGTTTTTATAAATCAAACCCCTTTAGTTACCATATGGGTAAATATAAACATAACTGTTAACATTGTTAGTTGGCTAAATGTAGAAAGCTAATGGTCATTTCTGATACATGTTAGCAGAATGTAGTCTTCCATAAGACCATCCTTGCCGTCTTGATGACATTTACACGTGATCTTCTTGGATTTTGTTGATGGTAATTGGGTGATGCTTATGAAGTATTCAGATGTTCCAGAACCCATGTCTCTCAATCACCTGAAGTGGCAAAGTAGCTTTCGCCATGTCACTGACGGCATTTCTTTCCATCTGTTGCTTTTTAAGGCACTTTTTTTGCAGAATGATTCTGCTAAGGTTTGCCGAGTGTTTTTGTGCTGGTTCCTTGCTTGCTTTAAACCTGTCAAACACCTGACTCCCGAAATTTCTCTTCATATTCTGCTAGGGTTGGGTGTCGTTTGCAATTTATTGCTCATCAGTTGCGAGTTTCAATTCCAAGATGGTGGGATTGTGAGAATGGTCTCAATGGTACAGCGGTAGAAGTCCACCAATATCCTGGGTTCCAAGTGAGCTTTCTTAAGCATCCTTAGAAAGTAGAGGTGCTGTTGTGCCTTTCTTCCCAGAAGATAAGTAACCAGCTGAGATTATCAGAGAGGTGGGTGCCAAGGAACTTTACTTGACGCTAAAATTACATGGGTTAATGGTTCTGAATGTTGGTTTTGATGAATATTTGAACTGCCCAGTCCTAGTTGGAGATGCAGCGTCCTTTGAAACAACTTTCCACACGTGTTGCATTAAGATTTTTCTTTATTGGAATTTCCTTTACGTCCCTAGACTATAATGTATTTGAAAATTCAGCTGGCAACTTGTGCAGTTCATGAACTTTTCAGGTTCCAGTTGCCGTGTGGAAATCGGGTGTCCACTTATCAGTCGTTTGTTTAATTGATGACAGTTTTCCATGGGCTGACTGATGCATTGCAGCCACCTCTCTTCATGCTGTGGCCATTAATAATTCAGCTACGCTGGAAAAGGGGAAATGGGACTAAAATAAACTGTTAGCCTGAGATTGAAGGCCAGTTAAAAAAAAAAATATTCTCCAGTCTGTATCCTATTGGTAATATTGTTAACATGCATACATGAAGTTAGCAGGTAAATATCATCCAGACTCTAGCGGCATTCTCAGAACGTCCACGGAAATGGTTATGCATAGGAAACATCTCATTATTTAGGAGAATGACGTCTTTGACATCTTTTGTATGTTGTGGTTGTTCATTCATGGCTTAGACACCTTTAAAAGGTACAACACTTGCATAACCAGTGGCTTACCCTTTATGCCTGTAAATGATTAACTGTCTTGCCATGATGACACACTTGTTTGTCTGCACACCCTTTAAGGTCCTCACTTTGTCTTAGCAATAGGCCAGCTGCCCATGTAGGTGGAATGTAGCCTTGTATGTACCTGTAAGACTGCTACGCTCTTCACGTCCTTTTGCCGTCTCTGCCAGGCCACTGGTGCAGTGGCAGGGAGATGACCCCTTACTCAGCCTCTCCTCCATAAGGCCAGTTGTCTTTCAGCACCAGGCCGGGCCTGGAGGTATCACAAGTTTTTATACACAACATAAGATGACGCTTGGGTTCCAACATGGATATCTACCTCTTTACATATAAACTGGTGCAGTGGCAGGGAGATGACCCCTTAACACTTACTTCAAGGCTACGCTCTTCACGTCCTTTTGCCGTCTCTGCCAGGCCACTGGTGCAGTGGCAGGGAGATGACCCCTTACTCAGCCTCTCCTCCATAAGGCCAGTTGTCTTTCAGCACCAGGCCGGGCCTGGAGGTATCACAAGTTTTTATACACAACATAAGATGACGCTTGGGTTCCAACATGGATATCTACCTCTTTACATATAACTGTCTTTGTTGCTGTCCTAGACCATCCTCATACAAAAACTGCTGGATGCCGGAGCATTATGGGAAATGTAGTGCCTGTAGTGAATTTGCTTGGTGTCTTGTAGTTCTGCTCTGTAATCCAAGGTTAAATTGACTTTTTACTGCTGTAACTTGAGCCACAGAAACATTTTTACTGGGGCACATGCCTCAATAATGTGGGTCTGATGACGCCCCCTGGTTGTATGATTACAAAATACCAGTCTGGATATTACACTACAAAGAAAATAATAAATGAAACCTAAATCCATTAGTGTGTGTGAGAAAGGTCTCGGACCTCGTCACTGGGTGCACTTACATACACTTAGTAACCGATAACTGCTGAAAATCAGATTTTGTAATCCGATCAAGGGAAACCTAAGGGTTTACATGACACTGGGTAATCGGATTTGTACTTTGCCACCAACCAATCTCACAAGGGTGTGATGGTAACTTCAGTTTTTAATGTTAACTCGTTAAAATCATTCATTTTCTTCAGTTTCTATTGCATTTCAGTCTCCGCAAAGTGTTCAATAGCTGATTGGTGGGTTGCAGTGTTTAATTCCAGAGCTGTGAAAGGAATCTGACTGATCGGATTATTAAGTGCACCTTTGTAGGCTATCTTAATTGGGGTTCTGAGCCAAGATGGGTAAAAAGCTGCTTTGAGACGATGTATAAATATACGAGTTAGACTTTACTGACTCGGCAATAGTTTATTAAAATGTACAGGAGTTTGTCATATTTAAGCAGAGGGTGTATGATCATCACTTCATTTTGAAATGTGGCAAAGCACGATTTGACCAGGGGACCCACGCCACTGCATCTGACGGTGTGCACAGCGATGTAGTGTACCAACTTTAACTGTTTTTGTGTGTGCGCTTAGCAGTGGTGCATTTAATGACAGCACACTCACTGTTTGTAACTGGACCACACTCCGGACTCGATGATCCGCAACAAACTGCGGTCTCTCTCTGCTTGTCCTTCATTCTTTCTTATTCTGTCATAATTAACGTGGGGGCGGTGAGGAGAACAGAACAGATCAGAGAGAGAAAGTAAGTAGGCACACTGTTCTCCTGTGGGTTTCTCACTGGCTGTAAATCTGCTGATT
The DNA here is from genome assembly GCA_025084515.1 of Ancistrus triradiatus. Classification (NCBI taxonomy): domain Eukaryota; kingdom Metazoa; phylum Chordata; class Actinopteri; order Siluriformes; family Loricariidae; genus Ancistrus; species Ancistrus triradiatus. Next base: position 84,793 of record JAJAGP010002576.1, read on the forward strand.
TCCAAAATGTGCTGATACTGAACTCTTCTGTTCACGTCCTCCTGTGCTCCGCTGGTTCCTTTTAGACCGAGTGCTGGAGGGTTTGTCTGTACACCCAAAAGCCAGATTTTGGTGAGACTGTGTGCCAGCTGGTTAGCCTTCATTGTGAGCAGCTGTCTGAAATGGCCCTTGGCGATATGGCATGCCGTCATGGCTCTGAACTGAGATGGCTCTTCAAGACCTCACACGTTAGCTTTGATGCTTTCAGACCCTCAAACTCTCGGTTCTTCTCGATTCCATCTCCAAATTCATCTCGCATGTGCCTTGGTTCTGTACAGGCATGAGTTTATATCTCGTGTGAGTGACATGTGAGAATGTTATGGAGGTGGAGAGTGGGTGTTTAGGGTCATTCATGTAATTATGCCAGTAATGTGCACACTCATGCCATCCGTGGGAATTTTAATTCTTTTGTGATCACACAGAATACAAAGATCTCACTTATACAGTGGTGAATTGGTAGAGATGTTCTTGATGAGCCTCTTGAATGTTTTGCAACCTTTGCAGGGAACAAACTTTAGCTTAAATATTAATTATTTCTACATTTTTAAATGCAGCATTTTGGAAAATATGGGGATTCATAGGCTGCATTCACACAGCAGGCAAGTGTTACATTTTTTTTATTTTTATTTTTTTAAGTTTGAAGTTTGTCGCATCCTTTTGTAAGACAATTGGCTGGTTGAAAAATAGAAATGATTGCCGAGTCAGGTAAACCCTGAGGTTTCCATTACCTGATGACCCAAGCGCATGTTAGCTCGTTGATCGGATTACTGACAATCTGATTTTCTGCTGTTAGCACATTGTGTGTAAACACACTCATTTTTGGACGGCAACCTCAATTAAATACATCGCATCAGCTACCAGATCTTGCTGATTTCTTCTGCTCATCCAAATGGTTCCTTCCTGAGCAGAAGCTGCTCATATCCTCACAGACTCTCAGCATTTCTTGACTTGATTACTGCAATGTTTTGCATTCTGGTCTGCCTTCACGTTCCATTGCTCTATCACGGAGCACTCAGAATGCTGAAGTCCATCTGGTTCACAACCTGCCAAAGTTTTCTCATGTCTCTTTTACTGAGACTCCACTGGCTTTCTGTTGCAGCCCAGATGAAACCTAAAACTTGTCCTGGTTTTTTAGGCCTCAGAAGGTTATGCTGTTATTTGTGTTGTTTGGGTAGAACTACACACCTGCACACCAGCCCAGATGTTCAGGGTGTCTGCTACATCCTTCTTTCAGACGGAGACATGCTCACAAGGTCAGTTGATGTTTGAGTCCTCATTGGTGGAATGAGCTTTCCAAACCAGGCTCGCTTCCTTCCTCAGTAGCCGGAAGTCTTCGGTTTTACTTTTTGTTGTACCTGCTGTTTGTATGTAGTTTTTCCAGCTTATCCTTATGCCCATTCCTCTGTACAGAACAGCTTCAGCTCTGGGATGTTGGTGGGTTTCTTCACATTAGCTGCTCACTTCAGGTCCTTCCACAAAATTTCCATTGGATTAAGGTCAGGACTTTGACTTGACCATTCCAGAACATGAACTTTATTCTTCTTTAACCATTCTTTGGTAGAACGGCTTGTGTGCTTAGGGTCAGTGTCTTGCTGCATGACCCACCTTCTCTTGAGATTCAGTTCATGGACAAATGTCCTGACATTTTCCTTTAGAATTCTCTGATATCATTCAGAATTCATTGTTCCATCAATGATGGAAAGCCGTCCTGCCCAGATGCAGCAAAACAGGCCCAAACCATGATACTACCACCACCATGTTTCACAGATGGGATAAGGTTCTTATGCTGGGATGGAGGGTTTTTCTTTCTCCAAACATAACGCTTTTCTTTGAACCCAAAATTTTTTTTTTTTTTTTTTTTTTTTTTTTCCCCCTCATCCGTCCACAAAACATTCTTCCAGTAGCCTTCTGGCTCGTCCACGTGATCTTTAGCAAACTGCAGACGAGCAGCAATGATCTTTTTGGAGAGCAGTGGCTTTCTCCTTGCAGCCCTGCCATGCACACCATTGTTGTTCAGTGTTCTTCTGATGGTGGACTCATGAACATTAACATTAGCCAATGTGAGAGAGGCCTTCAGTTGCTTAGAAGTTACCCTGGGCTCCTTTGTGACCTCGCCTACTCTTACACGCCTTGCTCTTGGAGTGATCTTTGTTGGTTGGCCACTCCTGGGGAGGGTAACAATGGTCTTGAATTTCCTCCATTTGTACACAATCTGTCTGACTGTGGATTGGTGGAGTCCAAACTCTTTAGTGATGGTTTTGTAACCTTTTCCAGCCTGATGAGCATCAACTTTGAGGTCCTCAGAAATCTCCTTTGTTCGTGCCATGATACATTTCCACAAACATGTTGTGAAGAGCAGACTTTGATAGATCCCTGTTTTTTAAATGAAACACCCGATTGTCATCCCATTGATTGAAAACACCTGACTATAATTTCACCTTCAATTAACTGCTAATCCTAGAGGTTCACATACTTTTGCCACTCACTAATATGTAATATTGGATCATTTTCCTCAATAAATAAATGACCAAGTATAATATTTTTGTCTCATTTGTGTAACTGGGTTCTCTTTATCTACTTTTAGGACTTGTGTGAACATCTGATGTTTTAGGTTCTATTTATGCATAAATATAGAACATTCACAAACCTTCAAGCACCACTGTACCTTGCTTTTAGTAAAACTATCCCACAGTGTCTATTAAAATGATATTAAATGTGACGTTCACAGCGATGGGAATTGGCAGCTGGCTGTACTGTGTTCCACTGCAGTGTTTGTGAATGGAGAACACATGACAATTAGATAATGAGGGGTTGTTTGGTAGATGATTGTCCCCTTCATCTCGATTTGGGTCAGTAACATTGATGTTTTGGATGAAGAACAGAGGGGAACCCTGTAATTCTCATAATGAGCAATGCTCATGGTTGAGCTTTTACAAACAATAGACCCCGTTCTGATGAGTGACACACTCTGCTTCGGTCCTCTCCATCTTTCTCTCCGTAACATTGCACACACAGTCATTCATAATCGAGGCAGCTGTGCGGACAAGGACACATTATGCGGAGCTTTGCATGCTTATAAGTCTGGATGTGCCGTGGTTTAGCATGTTTTTCTCGAGTGAGTTAGTCACGCCGGATGACTGGGCTTAGATGTATTTATACTTCCTAAAAGACTTGTAATGTGGGGATTTCCTACAGGATGTGACTAGGGCTCATCAATGAGCAGCCGGTCTCACCAGCTACACTTATAAAGGCGTGGAACTGTTTATACTCTTGGGTACACCGGCAGTACCGGGTTGGACCCTGTTTTGCCATCAGTACTGCATTAGTTCTTCATGGTGTGGATTAAAGGAGGTCCTGGAAACATTTCTCAGAAGTGTTGGTCATGCAGTTGCCAACATCCCAAAGGTACTCTCTGAGATCTGGTGACTGTGGAGGCCATTTGAGTGCAGTGAACTTATTGTCATGTTAAAGAAATGATGAGATGATTTGATTCTGCTAGCCATCAGATGATGGTACACTGTGCTCAGAGGGGTGCACATGGTCAGGAACAATACTCCGTTAGGCTGTGGGGTTTAAACAATGCCAAGTTGGTATTAAGGGGCCTCCAAGTGTGCCAAGAAAATACCTCCACTCCATTACACCATCAGCAGACTGAACTATTGATAAGGCAGGAGAGCCCATGCCTTAATTGTTGCCTCAGTTTCCTGTTCTATCCTGACAGGAGGGGCAAAAGGGGTGGTCTTCTGCTGCTGTAGCCCATGTGCATGCAGAGATGCTCATAATAATTTTCAATCGTTTCACAAAGTGCTTTACACAAGCAAAGGAATCAAAATAAAAACAAAAGTATAGGAACATGGTAGAATGAAATGACCTCCGCTTCATTCAGCACCTTGGGGTTGAACTAAATCACCAAATATGAGCCTGAACTTTCCATCAGGACCTGGACTCAAGCTAAAACTAAAGCTGTTATGGCTGAAAGGAAGCAAATCCCTGTAGTCAGGTTTCAAAATCCAGTGGAAAGCCTTCTGAGAAGAGAGCAGGCTCTTGGAGGAGCAAATCCATCTGAATGCTCATGGATTTGGAAGGAGATTCCAATAAGCACAGACTCTGTTTTTCGGTAACTGTTTGTAGTGAGACTTTCCAGTAACACATCGAAATCTACTGCTGAGTTTGCTGTAACGTGAATGGAGGTGATAATTGTCTCGTGTGTACATGATGTAATGCTGTTTTCTTCGGGACGTTAGGGGTATGAACCGAAGAACACGCGCAGCCAAGCCCCTTTTTAATTCCACGTTCTATAAATGGATACTGGCATCTGTTTAGTGGCGCTAATGTTTGTCTCACATTCAGCACTGCAGAACTCCTCTCCTGCAGAACTAGCTCTCCTGAACTCCTCTGGGGCTCAGTGAGTAAATGCCCTTTAGCGTTGTGCATATTGCTGATTCTCTTACTCTGTAATTAATGGCCGATTTCACTCTGCACCAAACGACTTAATGTAACCAAGAGTGATATAAATGGCCGAATTTGTGCTGGAGTGGCAATAAAACCCTAAAAACCAAACCTTTAATGTTTTGTGTTCTTATTTTGTTTGCCCAATAAGAAATCAATGTCTAAGTAGTCAGTTTGCCGTTTCAAATTAAAAGCTCTCTGACATTTCATGAAGTTCTGAAGCAGCGTTGGCAAGAACTACATGTAGCAGAAACACTGGATTAAACTGGAGTCCTTGGACACGCTCACAAAGCACTTCATTAGGAACGTTATACTTCTACCGGGCAGAACCTTCCTTTGCTCACAAAGTCCTTCATGGAGTTTCTGCATCACGCAATACTTGTTTGTGAGGTGCACTGTCAGTATCACATTCTACTACATGCCAAAGATGTTGGACTCTCGTGACAAGGATGACCACAGTATAACTGAATTCCTTGTCATGTTCATGGAGACCACTAAAGCTTTGTGACTTGCTGGAATTAGAAGCTGTTAGATGGGTAAATTGTGGCCATGAAGGGGTGCACATGGTCGGAAACAATACTGAACTAGGCAGTGGCACTCGAGTGATGATTGGTCGGTGTTAGAGCCCATAATGTGTGATGTATTGCTGTTTTTCTTGGGTAGGTTAAGTGATGATTAGGGGCATGAAATGAAACCAGTCTCCTCTTCAATTCCACGCTCTAGAAACAGATTGGCATTGGTTTAGTGGTTCACATTCAGCACTGCAAATATAGCTCACCTGAACTAATCTGGGGAACATGGCCACATTTTATCACATCCCAAAGATGATCTGTTGGGTTCAGATCCAGTGACCAGGAAGGCCACTGAAGAAATTTGAACTCCTAGTTTGAGATGATTCTGCTTGTGGCATGCTGCGCTATCATGCTGGAATTGGAAGCCATTAGAAGATGGGTAAGTTGCGGCCATGAAGGGGTGCACATGGTCGGAAACGATATTTAACTAGGCAGTGGAACATGTTTACTCAAGGTTCCTCCCACATTCCAAAGACGTTTTAGGTGAAGAAGCAGTGATATCATGCTGAGTAACCTGGTTCCTTTCCCAGACCTGGTATCTTAAGGTCTGATGCATTGTTGAGGGTGTTGATTACACACACACACACACACACACTCAGCCTAATTCAGCAAACACCTGCAGACCAACATTGTGCAAGTCTGCTGATTAACAGGTATGAATACGAGACTCCTGTCTCTGTGTGGTGCTACTAAAGCAGGTCATGGTGTCTCCTGGCTCTATTTTTGGGAGTTTGGTGTTGAATGCTTATTACAATGAAACTAGTAATTTATTATAGCTTTAGTTAATAAGGTGTGGCTGTGTGATGGGTTTTGATTGATCGATATTTCGGCTCTGGTCCATGCCTTGTCTTATTATATATTCATCCTAGCCTTGTGCCACACATTGTTTTTGTTTTCTCCACTTTTCCATCCTCTCGTCTCATGTATCATTCCATCCTGAGGGGGAGTCGGCTTACACGGCAAGGTCAGCTCCACAAAACAGAGAAGTGGGAGGATGAACACACTGGCAGATGCCAGAGGTTTTTCTTCAAGTCTTTTTTAGGTTCATGGCATCATTATTTGAGTGTTTCATTACATTTTGACATTACTGAGCGAACACTGAGTGTCAAGCAGCGCTCTGACTGAATGTGAATAAAATTTGGACCTTCGAAAAGCCAGTTCTCTAAAATGGAAAAAAGTAGTCAGGGTGGTGGAATGGAATTTGATTCCAGTAGCTTCAGTTTGTGCCGAGTTTCATCAGTGTTAAGCCCAGAGATATTAAATTCCTTGGAAACATGAAATGGTGATTTGAGAGGTTTTGAGGGGGTTTTTTTTCTTCGCAGTTAAACAGCTGGTAATTCTTGATCAGCAGTCAAGTTGAAGATCTATCTTGCCATTTTATTTTTCTTACTCAGTTAAACAATCAAAAATCAAACCATTCTGCACCAGTAGTGCCCAGCATCACTTATGTTTACAGCATTTAGCACTGTTTTTAAGGCTACTTTGAGTTCTTCTAAATTGATGTTACTTCATGTTCGTGCACATGGCCTACATCCCAAGAACATCTCCAACCAAACCCACTTAGTGACTGATGTAGGGAGAAGAACAATACAAGGAGATATCTACAAAGCATCCTGTTTAACCCTGATTATTCTGGTCCGTGTTGTGGGGGAGGATCTGGAGGCCAACATTCACTAGGTACAGCCAGAGATGCTTTGAAGGGTGGTTCCCAAACTCTGGAATACTCTTCCAAACCTTATTCGGGAGCATTGTCTCAAAGCAACTTTACAAGTTTAGGTTCTCATAATATCTACATCCAATCCCAAATTGAGCAAGCCTAGGGCGACAGTGGCAAGGAAAAACTCCCTAAGCGTTATGAGGAAGAGACCTTGGGAGGACCAAGACTCAAAGGGACCCAACCTCTTTGGGTGGCGTAGATGAATCTAAAAGTCATGGAGTCATAGTTCAAATAAAATGTGAAATATGCACATCGGACATCAAGTAGTCCGATACACAGTCACTCTAGGATCCTGAGTCTAAGCAGGAAAGTCGTCCCCAGATAACCCTCTGGTGTGGCCCGGGTATGGTGGGGCTGAAGTGGATGAACATCATGTGGGGCAGGAACTGGTACCAGAACACAGCTCTGAGAGAAAACCGAATGTGATTTAGTTATTGATTAAGAGCACAGTGTCTAACAATCACTGATGCCATGTGTAGCATGGGATGTGTCCTCGTTATCCTCATTGAAGTCCCTATTGGAGACCACTTGTTTGCAATGTTATCAATGTTGAAGGTACTCTGACACTCGTGTCCTTTTTGTATTCTGTCTTGCTTTGATTGCAAAGCGACCCTGAGCATGGGGAAGGTGCTATTATAAATAAAAATGATGAGTGATGAACCATGTTTGTCTTGGGATATGAGGAACAGAAGAGTCACTTCTAGAGTCTTAATCATCTAGACTTTAAACAGTCGTTTGTATTAAATAGTTAACGCACCATTTTGGAAGGGTAGCAGCCAAGAAACCATGTTAACCTTCTGTGTTTTGTGTGGTGACACTGGGTGACTGCTAGAATCGTTTCCATCCCAACAGACTGCAAAGTAAATGGAGCAGCCACATAACCCTCCACTGATTAAAACATTATATACTTAATAAATAATCCCTTTTCTTCTGCTGTCAGATTCGAACAAGGAGTCAGTTCATGACCAGAGATCACTGTAACCTCACAGGCTGCTCCAGAAAAGGGTTCATTGGCTTGACTGCTCAGTGTGTAAAAGATTCAAATAAGGCTGAATAGTAAAACATGTTGACACCCCTCCTCCATCCTCCATTCTTTATGCTCATTTATCTCTTGCCATGGTTTACAGCAGAGCTTCTTGTATGCCTCGACTAAAGCCTAGGAAGCTCTGCTCCATGCTCAAAGTTGTCTCTTTAATCTGTCTTTTCAGTGTGAAAAGTAAAGTTCATCCCTGTTGTTGGTTGACTTAAACATTTCCAGCTCATGTTTCACTCTGGGTTGTTTGTATGAATGGGAATCAGATGGTGGTGGTGCATCGATTAATGCTTGATACTAATCAGAAGGTTGTGATTTTAAGTCTCTTGCTGGGACCTTGAGCGAGGCCCTTGGCTGCAGCTTCATTGTAAGCTGCTGTAGAAAAAACCTGTCTGCTAAATGTAAATGACTGGTGTATGGGTTAATTTTTATACCGGCATATGGCTGACCAGAATCAGTGCTTTGACTGGGAAAGGATGGATGTCTGATTATGGTTTGGTCATTTTCTGTGTGAGGTAATCAATGTGGGTCCTGTGTATCGGCCTTGTGATCGTAGTTGAAGTGACTGCAGCGTTCATGGACCAGTACCATTTAGATGGCTTTAACAGTCTTTAAAAGCATGCTGAAGGCCTGTAGAGAAGTCACACAATGGTGATAATCTACTGATAAATGCATTTTTCAAATTGTTCATCAGTCCTTGTTGACTGCCGGCGTGTTTAGGATCATTTCCTCTAAGCAGCTTGAGCACATGGGGCTGTGAAAATGCAGCTCTTGTGCTTCCATTCAGATTCCCTCATTCGTGTAGACCACCGGTTTGTTCTCTTCAAAATGCTCTTCAAGACATATGTGCTTTTCCTCTTAAATGCTAATCCTTCCTTGTCCCAGTAAAGCCATCAAGTATGTTGGGGTAGTACTGCTTGTCTTTTTTTGCAGAGTTTTCACACACAGGGAACACACACTAAGGCATTAGCACCATATACACACTGCTTCAAAGCACAAGCCAGTCACACAAAGGGACTTTTGTCCTGAACACACCCTCACCCACCGACTGCTTTACCTGTGAGTGCACACCTGGCTCTCAGCCCTTCCTGTGGCACCTGCACACATGTGGAATGCTTTTCAAATTTAGGGTGGGAAATTTGCATAGTGTGGCATTTTCATGCAGATATCCACCTCCTCCTAACGAGCCCTTCCACATGCCAACATGCACGCACACTATTCATGGTAAATGGGTTTTGCTTTACGCCTAAGGTTATGCTCTGCTGTGCCACTCAATTATATGTATGTACTGTATATGTAGATGTATTGTAAATGTTTCCAGGTCACATTTTCCTAGGCACACTTCTAAGAAATGGCACAGGTTTTGGAACAGAATTGCTTGTGTTAAAGGTATTCCAGCTGGTAAATGTGTGGGAAATGCAACCAGGTTCCAGTTCAGTAATCTCAAGCCGATGGCACCATCTAGTGGTGTAACTGTGCAAATACACGCAGCAGTTTGATCAGTACACCTGTACAACTACTCTGCTCATTAACAAGCCCATTAGTGAGTTAAAGTGGGTGTGTTTAAACCGGAAAAGCACTCGCGTGTGTTTTTTATATATATATATATATATATAAAATATATTTTTTCCCCTTTAATTTCTTTTCATTCCCAAATGTAAAGTATTTTATTCAGCCAGGGTTGCTCAAACTTTGGCATGCAACTGAAGGTATGAACTTGCAAAGCACTCAAACCCTGACCAGTGTTGGTTCTTGCCTTGTGCCCTGTGCAACCGGAGTGGCACCAGGCCCCTGCAAAGCTCAACTATATTAAGCAGGTATGCAAAGTGAGTGGGTGGGTGAATCTGTATGCATGTACTGTATTAGGTAGTTAGATGAGTTCAGCACTAGGTGGCAGCAGTGTGCTGTCCTGAATGGTTATGCAGAATAGAATCTCCAGCATTCCTTCCATTGCAGAGTTTTCTTTTTCTGCACCCTTTCTCCACCTGGATGGGTTTCTATTGTTTGATATTGAGAGGTCGGGCATGGAGTACAGCTCCCTCCTACTCTTTATCATGCCGCCTTCTCTACATCCTTCCATTTATTTGTTCCTGCAGGTTATCGGTCTTTTGGGCTTAATGAAGGTTTCAGGTGCTTTTGAAGCTGTAGTAGAAAGCCAAGAGCTCACCGAAGGCCCTGGATGGAAAAGTCAAAATTTGGAATTTAATTTTGGAACGTTTTGGGCTAATGGGTCCCTCACTTCCCTTCTTGCATCATCTGGACTGCTGACACTGTACTGAGACCCAAGTGTTCCAACTTCATGATCTAGATTTATGATCTTAAAGCACACAGGGCAGGAATACTAAAGTGTACTGGTGCATGTGTTAAGTTGCAGTTTGGTAATTGGGATAAGACATGCAATCAATCAGTTTCTGGCCCAGTGTTTGCATGTTCTCCCTGTGTCTGTGTGGGTTCCCTCCAGGTACTCAAGTTTCCTTTTGCATTCTAAAGACCGGTTAAGTCAACTGGTGTCTCTGAAGTGTCTTAGTGTGGGTTGAGGTGCATGTTTGATGATCAGTGGTGGACGGTAACTAAGGAAAAATCTTTTTAACTATTAAATCCTGGTACTTCTGATACTGGAGTACATTTGAAAGAGAACCAAACCCAAGCCGAATGCAAATGTAGGTGATGGTGCAAGCTGGGACACCTCTAGCTATAATAGCATCTTAATCTTGGTAGTAATAATAATAATAATAATAATAATAAAGTCAATAATATTGAAGTCATTATCCAGAGCTGCTTCTAGTTGATTCCCTTTTAAGCAGCTGATTAAGAACTAAGCAGGTGTTATCGTCCTTTGTGTTTGAGGTGAGAACGAGAAGACCGAGCATGACTGCCGAATGTTACCTCTGTTGCTCTTCTAAATCTTCTAGAAAGCATCTGTGCTGATGTATCTGCTTTTTGTCTCCTAGGTTAGTCCATGGCATAACTCCAGTTCTGCAGCTTCCTCCTGGGGGAGTGGCTGTCTACCCCACCCCGTATCTACACTGCAGCCATAGTAACACCGCGGGTACAGCCCCATACGCACGTGACGCGGGCACATCCCTGTTCTGACTGTAACCATGCCAGCCCTGGCTACTGGAGCAGGCCCTGACACAGGTACTGTAAATATACTCGCCTCACTCCGACACCGAGCAACACAACAGCAAGGGCTGTGAAAGTAACCCCACACAGGCTACAGGGTGGGTGTTCTGGTAACAGTATGATGTCACAGTTTATTACAACTTTGGTCATGTTGGTTTCTGAGACTTGATAGCAACGGAACACAAATACAGACTAATCTTTTGGGCCTGGCATTAGGGATCCTGTGTGGACGCTGGGGTTCCACTCGTGTTTTCAGCGGCATCACGGACACGTTTGCATGCAGTTACTTTGTGAAAATGTATTGGTTAAATATAATATATATATATATATATATATATAATGTATATGTACTTAGGTACAGTAATCACTGGAAAGTCCCCATAAAGGTGTGTGATGGGGTTGATGTTAAAGCAGAAAGACCTACGGAAAGTGTGTTAACATTTGGGTTTGTCCTCCTTATAAAGAAGTCTCCGCGTGTATGCATGTGTGTTTTATAAATCAGACCTCATAGCAATTACATACTAGTTGATGAAATCCATACAGAGTGAAATCCCAGACCTCCAATTACTATTATGGTCATTTCAACCAATTATTGGCCTGCGTCTCCTTTCCAAATAAAACATGGATGATCAGTACGACTGTCTCGGTGTCACTCGTGCTGAAACCCACTTTAAAGATTCGAAGGCCAGCACTGTGGATGCTCGCAGACCCGGGTTTTTGAATCTACCCCTAAAACAGACACGAGGGACAGCTAACTAAGAAATGTCCTAACTTTTTCTTGCTCTACTGTGTAGTCTGAAAAAGACGACATGCTAAAACAACAACAAAATGTGGCAAAGCCTTCAGTGGCCTGTTATATGTATCAGAATTAATTCTCCAGCCTTTCAGTTCTATCCCACCAGATCTTTTCTTTAATGTCCATGTTTTTGAAGGCAGCCTGTTGCTCGTCCTATAAGCTCTTGAGCTGTTCTGCCCGACGACCGAGCTCTGATTGGCCAGCCTGATTTTAATGAAGAAATTTGAACAGACTCTGTCCACAGTCCGTCAATTTCTGACCCGGTGTGAAGGACAGTCTTTTGTCCTTTTAAAACTTGACGTGTCCTTTCATACCTAAAAATCGGACTCTGTGTGAAAGTCTTTAGGTTACTGAGGTTAGGGGTCGGGGTAGGTGTGGTATTAATTAGCTACAGTAATCATTATGTCAATGGAAAGTCCTGACGAGGCGTGTTCCTTCAGGAGCTTAACCGCTCAGTAGGTCATTGACTGTTGGCTCTGGCATGTCTAAGATCTTGCTGTGTTTCCATTTTTCCTTTTCTCCTCCTGAATGTTTAGGTAGTGAGGATCTATTAGAAACTAAGCTCTACTAAGGATAAGTCCTGATGAATGAGGGTTGGGTTGCTGGTGTGGTTGATTGCGCTCGATGCTCTCCTTACTCCACACTCTTTTAATGATCCGTCCTGAAGCCCAGCAAACCACCGTGAGCCTAATGGATTGCATTCCATACATAGAAGTGTGTGTGAGGAACAGTAGCTTAGACCTTGGAGACTCCCTCTCTCTCACACACACACAAACAGTGGGTTAGAAGTCCTGGCTGCAGGGCAGGAAATTGGGGATTTAATTATTAAAACACACCATAAAGCTGATCACGGAGCACTGCCGTTTAGTCTTTCTTCTTCTTTTCCTTTGTTATTTAAGCTCTTTATCTTGCTGTCTAATGAGCTCTCTTAAGGACGGCATCTGATACGTTTCCACATTTATATGGCAGCATGCAGCAGACCCATTACTGCTATTTACCATCTCCTATTGTTTCAGTAGCACTTCTACGTTTTAGCCACATTCATTTTTTTAAAATTGATTGCATCTTGGCTCATTTACATTACCAAGTTTAGATGTCTTTATCCAGAATGACTTGCAGAAATGCTTTATATTTCCAAAGTAGTGAATGGCAGTTGATGCAGTCTTTTATAACTCAATTCAAGATGCTTTAGCCTTGCCCAGGGCCTCATTAGTGCAAAGATGTTATAAGTATGGTGCAAGATGCCAGGTTGAGGTGGTTAAATCAAGTCTTGCCACGCTTTGTATATAAGCTTGATCTGTAGGCCAAACCATCGTTCATCCCATACAGAAAGGTGTGACAGTTATACCTGATCTTTCAGCCTTGTGTTCAGACTTGAACCCTAGAAGCTCCTTATTTATAGACCAAACACCATGTAGTCCACTAAAGTATCTACAATCTGAAGATTGGCAGAGTAGCTGCATCTCCTCGGAACATTACATTTGCACTAAATGGAGAAGGAGAACCATTCTTGAACAATGCCAGAAGTGACTCAAACGAAACAACCCACAATTTAAAACCCCAAAATATCTACCCTAAAGTATTTGCTCGCTCTATGTGTAAACCATTTAGGAATATTTGAGCGGCAGCTCCCACTCTGGCTCCCTCGATTCCTCTGTGTAGCACAGACTGGGTCTGCCCACTGCAAAGTTTTCCACACTTCGTTCTTTGGCGGTTTTAGCCATGGCTGGGTGATTTGATGATGAAATATTGATATTAGGATAAATAGTCGGTCACTGTTGTGGATATCGGTACTTTTATAACATGGTGTAACAAAGTGCATTTGGTATACTTGGGATGTAGGAGCTGACTGGACTGTTTTCTCTGTTTCATTGGTAGCTACACTCTGGGCAGGAAATTGGTCTAAGCCTAAAATGGCTTTTAATGGTCCTAACAGCAAATTAGGACCATTAAAAGTTAATATTTTGGTTTGGAGGTGTCTGGAAACAGGGAAAGGACAATGTGACATACCTAAATAAAAATGAGATATATTCTGCTTTCCAGAAGGATTATGTAATGCATATTGATTTGGAAATATTGTGTATTGTAAATTGCATTTTATTTCAGATGTTTTTACCATAATGCCGTGATCTTCAGTGTCCCACTAGCTGCTCCAGAGGTTAACATGGCTCCCCAAATTCACAGGTTTTTTTCCTGTCAAATTTGAAAACAAAGCATAAGTAAGATGCCTCAGGAAGATGACCTGGAGCTAACTAATGGTCCCTAACTTGGTTACCCTGGTTCCTCTTCTGAAAACTCGTGCAAAAGAAAATGCTGTGTTGCCTCTTTATTGTAGGTATGGCTGCTCCAGGTGTCCGTCTGTTAGCCTGATCAGATGGAGCTGCCCTTTGATAGGTGCGCGTCTCTACTCCTGCTGGTCTTTTATTGGCCGTATGAAGTTTTACAGTGTTATTCTGGGCTGGCCTGTCCAATCACAATAACTGGTCCCATGGCTTCTGTAAAAAGATGAGGGCTCACGTCCTGTGTGCTCTCGGGAAAGGAGAGATGGACCCGGAGAAAGGGGACATATGGAAAGCTTCAAGGACAAGTTCTTACCACTGGAACTCTTTCTAATGAGTCTGTGCATGTGTGGTTATTAGAGGAAAGCCGTGCTTGTGCTGAAGTGTCATGCATTTCTATCTGCTTTATGAAACAAGTGTATGGCTTCAGCGCAATGAGATCCTTAATGAGGTCCAGAGTGTTTATCGTTCAGGTGCTGCCTGTCTTATGGCTTCAGCAGGCTGCCGTCCGACTATGAGGGATATGACGGGAATGGCTGTATTAAATTTCGTCTCAGCTTATGGTAGCCGAAGGTTTTTTTCCATCCCGATGTCAGGAATGCGGAGCATCTGCGATGTGAGGACCGAATGAGGGAATGATGGAGAAAGCGATAGAGAGGTGGCTGCCACAGCGTGTACTTTAGGAACACTTTATTGATTTCCAAAAGCTTATCCCCTCCCCTCACCCCTCTCTCGTTCTTGCTGTCTGCCGGGCTCTGCCACAGGGGCGCAGAACTGTAACACGAGGATTTGTTGCCACTGGAAATGCTCCCTGTTTCCAGTTACATCAGAACGAAAATTTCCACTTCATTTTACCAAATGCAGAGGAGGAAAAAGAGTGCAGGGGAAGGAATTTAATTTATTTGCATTATAGTTTTATGACTCTCATTCAGGATAATGATAACCATTACTGTCCAAAATATACAACAGTTTGAGTGTGTGTGCTGACTAAAGCGTGATGTCCTACACCTGTGTGTTTATAAAATCAGGGCATTAATAAATTAAATGGCCTCGACATGACACTGTCGGACTCTTTTTAAAATTAGGTAAAACCGACTCAAAAATGCGACTTATTCTCCAGTTCGTGTGTTTATGCATTTTATTATCAGTCCAGAGATTCACATGTTCATCAGAAAAACAGGGGAAGTTGGCACACTTAAATGTAATGTGCCCTTAAATGTTACTGTGCAAAAGTCTTAGGCCACCATTGGATTAGATGTACCTTTTAGTAATGGTATAATGACCATATATAATTTTCTCAGTCTGTTTATTATATAAGCTAAATTAAGCTCTGGTTCTCCTCTGGGTAGTCTGGCTAATGTTTGGCATGTGTGATGCCCCCTAATGGACCGGTGACCCATCTAGTATAACGTATGCTGAGATGGACAATGAATGAAATAAATAAATAGCTGATGGTCTAAAGTGACAACTGTAAATGATTAGTTCCAGTAAATTCCTTGGTCCAGCCCAGTGTCGCTTGAGTCCATGTCCCCTGAATTCTGTACTGTTCATGTCTTCCCTGAACCGAGTTCCAGTTCATCAGTTTAGAAATGCCCTGGCTGCTTCTCAGACTGTTCTGTATTCTAGATAATGTCAAATTAGTTCATCCTGAGTGGAAAAATCCCTGTCCTGCATGGTTACGCAATGTGAAAGTGATATATGCAGTGGACCACAAATCAAAACGGACAGCTTCGGCAATCACTCCTTTTATTTACATTGAATTAGCGGTTCTCACTTCTGAGTCATGCAACCCGTTCTGTCCACTGCTCTGCTCAGTCAGTCAGTGGATCCCATTTGTGTTTGGGCTCTGAGGCTTTAGTGCTGATGTCAGTCTGGTTGCCTGCATTACCAGAGATGCATTGGTACACTTTCTAATTTCAGTACAAAAAGTTAAAGGTTTTTTTTCTCAAAACAAAAGCACAGTTTCATCTTTGTGTAATAACTCTTTTTAGGTCAACTTGCCTTCACACAGTGTTACCATAGGGTGAGCAGATTCGTCTCGGGTCAGTTGCAACATCCTTGTGATTAATTACAGCAACTGTTAAGGTGGCAATTGGCCCACTATCACACAGGTGATTACTGATGACTGACATCTTCTGAACAAGGGTTGGGATTAGTGACAGACTGATTACTTATATTCAAAATAGTGGGAAACTTTCTTTCCTGCATTAGAACTTGTAGCTCACAAACTGGGACTACGGAGTGGTTAAAAACAGAGATGCAGAGACAGTGAGGGCAGGGCCATGTTTGAGAAGATAAAAACTTGGTTTCCAGCAACTCGCTGCTTGTAACTGGAGCTAGGATTGAAAACAAAAATGCTACCATGTGCACTAACTTTATTTTGTTTTTTGCAAGTATTTACCCATTTTCACAATTCCCAGAAGGAATGTTGCCGTTAAGAGCAATGAAACTTCTTTTTTTATTTATAAAAGGGACAGAGTGCAAACAGAATGTGTTCCATTTAAGTTAAGCAATTTGGGGTCTCATTTATCAGTTGCTAAAAAAAAATATCGGCTTGGCATTATATCAACCATCGGTCATATTTGTTCTCTAACTTTCAGCCGTTAAGAAACCTGTATTGGTCGACCACAAGTTATGACTGGTCTTAAGTAAGAAATCGTGTTGTGTATTATGTTGCTGCCATGGGGTTTGTGGTAGTGCGGTGGTTAAGGTACTGGGTTCACGTCCCAACACTGCTACGTTACAACAGTTAACCAAACCCACAACTGCCTGGATTGCATTCCATGATTGTATCAGTTAAGTTGGTCTGGATAAGGCGGCATCTGCTCAGTGCTCCATGTACTGATGTTGGTACCAAACCACTGCCGTAATGAGAATATATGGCAAATTCATTTGGAGATCACACTGTTAGAAGCTAAGCTCTAATCAGATAATTAATCCACTTTAAGTAGCATGAAACAAACAAAAACACAAGTGTGGAATGGTAATTATATGTACTGGTGTCGTCTGAGAGGTTTTACAGTGCACTAGCATTCTCTTCGCGTGTGTGTGTGTGTGTGTGTGTGTGTGTGTGTGTGTGTGTGTGTGTGTGTGTGTGTGTGTGTGTGTGTGTGTGTAACAGGAATAGTTAGTCAAATGTCTTATACAAGTGACCCTGGTTTATTCTGGGCTTCAGTCCCCTTGTGGTGCAGTGGTTCATGAGCTACTACAGAGAATTGTGGGGTTTGGGTCGGGGGGTAAAACCCCTAAAACTGTGTGCAACTGCCAGAAAGGGCTCCGTTTGCACCGTGTGTATGTGTGTGTTCATCCAGATGTAGCTTCCAGAATCAGCTGTAATAGGAGAGGCGGTGTGGTTGAGAGTTTATGATGTGGTTTGATATCTATGCCGAGGTGAGAGACATCAGGCTGTAGTGGCAGAATGGGAATCAAATGCTATAAATAAATGAAACCTCGTCTTTGTCTGTGGACGTCTGTTTTATTCTGAACAGACTTATTTAAAGTCTTGATTTTATGCATTGTATTGCATTCCTTTGTTTTAGTCATGCTTATGAGGTACATTATGGATATAGGTGTTAGATTTCTTATTTGGAAATTTGATTCCAACTCTGAACAAATCTGATTTCAAATAGGCTTCCAGGACCAATTAAGTTCAAATTCTGAGGTCCCACTGTACTTATAAAATGTGGTCGTAATAATGAGACACATTCTCATTTAACCCAAACGAGTGTACCATGGATTAGTCAGGAAGAGTCTGCTCTTATGCAAATGTTTTGGCATGGTTTGCATCAACAGACTTTTCATATGTTCTCAGAAGAACAGCTGTAGAGATGTGACACTACAAAAGCATTTCTCAGATATGAGAGTTCATCAGGTCTGAATTTCCTCCATGTTGATATTGTCCATGCCATGTCTGTAAAAATGCCCTGGACACCAGCAGAAATCTCTGGTGTCTGAAGGCCTGGAGAGCTTGGAAGCACTGAGGGAACAATGAACTCGAGCTTGTATCAAGAGTTTTTACAGCAGAACATCAGGATGGTGGTCTGTCACTTGAAGCTTACTAGAAGTTGGATGAAGCCATGAGATGATGATCCAAAACACATGAATAAATCACCAACAGAAGGGTTTTTAAAGAATGAGGTTTGGGTTTTGGAACAGCCAAGCCAGGGTCCAGATATTAACTCAATCAAGATGCTGTGGCATGACCTGAAGATGAGTGTTTGCCAGAAATCGAAGAATGATCGTTATTCCTACTGTTTATATTATTCAGTAATGGCGATCAGAAATTCATGTTTTTCCAAACAGTTCATGGTTTCTTTTAGGTAAATGTAATAAATAAAGTAGGGAAGTGAGATGTTGGAAGTGGCAGAAGACAGAAGATAGAAGTTTGACATTAAATATTTGCATTTTATTTGTGTACAAAGACAGTGAGTGAAATTTCCTGTTGAGCCTTTTCCCCTCCCAAACAGTAACGAGCAGTGACGAGCAAATGGTGGCTCAGTTCTTTGTAATTTACTGACCAATGATTTGTTGTTAGGACCATTAAAAGCTTCATATTTGTCTTCTACATGGGCCTGATGAAAGGTATTGCTGTTTTTCATCCATAAACAACCCCAAACACGTCATTACAGCAACAGATTAATGGCTTCCTGGAAATCTCTGAACAGGACATTGTGTCTCCAGCCCTGTGTTGGTGATAATTCATGTGACCAAAAATAAGTGTTTAGAATAAGAAGACTATTCAGCAGCTCGGGAAGCAAATACAGACTGTATGCTGGTGTTTGAAATGCGCCAATTTAATAACCGAAATATAATCGTAGGTAAGGGTAAGTAATATAAACAGAGATGCATCTAATGTCTCACAGCATGTCCCTCTGATGGCCTTAAAGCACGCTCTGCAAATCATACAGGTACAAGTTCTGGGCACGTTCGTTCCCTCTAGTGACTGAGGTCTTTATAGTTATATTAGGAAATAAAAATCTGTCTTCTATATATCAAACTCCTTGTTAAATGACAGAAAGCTAGTTTTGGCATTTGCCATTTAGCAGACGCCCTTACCCAGGGCGACTTACAACATATACAATCTTACACTCCAAGCATTTGTGAGTTAAGGGTCTTGCTCAAGGACTTGATAGTGGTAGCTTGGCAGAGGTGGGATTTGAACCCTGGACCTTCTGGTCTAGAATCCAGTACCTTAACTGCTAAGCTACAGTCTCCTAGTACAATAACTCCTAGGCTACAATCTCACTCGCTTTTGTTTTTGTTTTGAGTTTTATAACCAAAGATAATTACTGTATTTTACAGTATAGTTTATTTTTATTATATAGTATTTATCACTATTTTATAGTATATTATATTCATTATTTTATATTATATAGTAGTATTTATTACTATATTTTATTATATTATTTACATTGTTATTTTATATTATAGTTTATTTATATTATATAGTATTTACTATAGTTTATATTGTTAATATTATAATGTAGTATTTATTACTATTATAGTATAGTACTTATATAGTATTACTATAGTATTGTTTTATTTATATTTAGTTTTTATTACTATAGTTTATTATTTAGTATTGTATTTATTGTATAGTATATTCATTTTTATTGTATAGTATCTATTACTATATAGTGCATTATTTGTTATTATATAGTATTTATTATAGTTTATAGTATAGTTTATTTATATTATTTAGTTATTACTATAGTTTATAGTAGTTTATTATTTATATTGCAATATTATTTAGTATAGTATTTATTACTATTTTATAGTATATTATATACATTTATATTATTGCATAGGATTTATTACTATTATAGTATAGTGCATTATTTATTATGTAGTATTATAGTTTATAGTGTTGTTGTTTGGTTATTACTATAGTTTATAGTAGTTTATTTATATTGTGATTTAGCATTAGTATTTATTACTATATGTTATAATATGGTACATTATTTATTATATAGTATTTATTTTTATAGTATAGTTTATTTTTGTTATTATTTAGTTATTATTGTAGTTTATAGTAGTTTATTTATATTGTAATATTTAGTATATTATGTATTATTATATTTTAGTGTTATATACATTTATATTATTGTATGGTATTACTATTTTATAGTATAGTGCATTTGTTCTTATAGTATTTATTTTTATAGTATAGTTTATTGTTATTTAGTTATTACTGTAGTTTATAGTAGTTTATTTTGTAATATTTAGTATAGTATGTATTACTTTATTTTATAGTGTAGTATATTATATACATTATTTATATTGTAATTATTATTGTATAGTGTTTTACTATTTTATAGTATAGCACACAGTACTGCACTAAATGGTTTCATGTTGTTTCAATTAAAGTTATCATTAAAAATAAAACGCTGCAAAGTATTTGACCTGCTATGTGACTACATCTCCCAGAATGTAAGGCGGCCCTGTGTAAGATCCCTCTGCAGCATGGGAACACCATTTCTGTATCACTACTTAGAGACCAGCTCACTTCCAGTCTCTTCCGTGTCTGTTAGTATGGTGGGAACTCTTCAGGCCATCCTAATAAGAGCAAGTGTAGCGTTTTACTGCCTTTAAGAACTCCAGACTGTGGACCGACCCGTAAATATCCCACACTTTTTCGGCAGCTTGTCCCCCGTTAGCTGGTGGGAATGAAGCGAGACCAAAAGATTCAGACGGGATGGACGCTATGTGTATTCCTCAGACTTACCCCGGTCTCAGTGTGTGTAGCTGTTGTGTTGTGGGAATGGATGGATCTGGTCAATATGTCGGCGTCTCAATACATTTTCATGATCCACCTTCTGACAGCATTGCAGAACCAACTCTACTGTTATGCTAAGTTGATGTCTGGTTGATGTTTAAGTCGTTAAATCAATCTTTGGAGCATCTCTGCTCCTCTCCTGTGGGCGGGGGAGGTTTTTCCTTGTGAAACTAAAAATCTCACAAGCTTCTTTTTGTCGGTATGGGTCGTGTGGGACTTTGTGTAAACTGAAAGCGTAAAGTTATTGAAAACTTGCAGAGGTTGTTCTTAGTTAACTCGTTCCATCATTTTATAGAGATCAGTTTCCATCCACCTTCTTTTTGTGAAACATGTGATGTATGAAACATCAGGAGGTTGTGACCGCTGAAGGACTCCAACGACTCTATCAGAACTAGGTTACTGCAGTGCTCTTAGGTTAAAACAATCCACTGGACCCCTGTTTTTGCGATTAAAGTCTTGCTGGAAGGCTCAGTGGGAAATCAGTTGGTGTGACCTGATTGGCTGATACGATCTGACCAAAGCCAATCAGGTATTTCATAGATGAGCCTAATTTAGAAAAATTCCATGGACACTGGACATAAAAATGGACAATGTGAAGATAAATTTGACACTAATACTTTTGTGGGGTCTGAATTTAAATCCTTTGTTTTGTTTTGTTTTTGTGTTATTGGGGCTTTTTTTTTTTTAATAAACTTAAATTTTATTGAAAGAAAATAATTTTATTAGAAATGTCACATTGTTCTTAAGGCTTTTACCCTCTGTATCATTGAGTTTGTGGGATTTCTTTGACAGGTTACTTTGTATTTGCAGCCGGATCTCACTGGTAAAATTTCTACTGGGTGCATTTTCTAGCAATAGAATTAATTATTTACAAAAAATGTACATGCCATAATTACCATTAGCCATACTGCTGAGTCTGCCGAGTTTGGACTGATCATATTCATAATTGGTATTGATCTACTTGTGATTGTGAATGCCAGATTTTTAGCAGTTTGGAACCCTATACAGTGGCGCAAAAAAAGTATTTAGTCAAGTATTTTGCAAGTTCTCCTACTTAAAGATGAGAGAAGTCTGTAATTCATCATAGCTACACTTCAACTATGAGACAAAATGAGAAAAAAAAATCCAGGAAATCACATTGTAGGATTTTTAAAGAATTTAATTGTAAATCATGGTGGACAATAAGTATTTGGTCACTCACAAACAAGCGAGATTTCTGGCTCTTATATAGCACCCTTTTTACCCCACTATATATAAAGTTGTTTACCACTTTGGTAAGTTAGTTATAAAGATGAAGCCAGTCATTGTCTTTAACTTGAAATGGTTAAAAAGCTCACTTGTCATATAATGAGTCTCACTCATCTGATTTATATTTGAGTTCATGAAGTAATTGTCATCTATCATATTCTCTAACCTTCTGAGCTCGTAGTACAACAAGTTGGACATTTTGTCTCCCTTGGTCTTGTGTTTAAGACCCATTTTGTAATCTGGTTTTATCCATGGGCTCAAATTAATTCCATATTTCGCTTCTTGCGAGTACTTTCTCTACAAGCCATGAGCGGTCTGCAAAAGCGCTGGTATTAGCATCCATTAACTTTCCATTTTCTCTTCTGCTTAACCGTGTTTACCAACAGGGAGAGTCAGCAGAGTGCTGCGCACACATACTGTCACCGTGTGGCACATCGACGCAACTACAGACATGAACCCCTGATTTAAAAACAGTCATTTTTAAAAGTACAGGTCCTAATAAGATGAGGTATCCTACTGTTTTAGAACGGGGGATGGTCTTTTGATCTCCTATGAAAGCCAACCTAGATGTTTGCATTACTGGTCATTATTTCTAGAAAATCTATTTTCATTCTGAGTGCTTTCTAGACGTGACCTTTAAGGTGGATATAAAGTATGAGGGAGAACATCAGACGTCGGAGTAAGGAAACTTTGTGGAACTGTTTCACAGCTTCACTGGCGTGTCCCTGGAAAAACAGGACGTAGTCAGACAAAAGCTGGAAGTTCGGTGTAGGCTGGGACAGGTCAGGGCTCCGTGTCCTCAGTCTGACCTCTTCCAGTTGGGATTCATCTCTGCTGAAGATCTACCAGAACAGATTTTCTTTGATTATGACTCGGATATCTGTAATTTTAAAATGGTTGGTGTCTGCTGTCCAGTACCTCCCCCTCCCATGACACTTTGGATGTGTGTGTGTGTTATATTAACATGTTTCCTGTGTTTCCTCTGCAGGTCTGTATGAGCTGCTGTCAGTCTTGCCGTCTCAGCTTCAGACGTACGTGGAGAGTGCAGCCGATCGCTCTTTTTTACACGCCATGTTCGGTGACAGAAGTCTGCACTCACTGGTCAAGGTGAGCCACGCTTTCTTTTGTCTTTCTGAGTGTGGTGTGTTTGG